>JAMXBD010003417.1:0-121045 GCA_024138025.1 Combretum micranthum | reverse complement strand
AGATGATTTTATATGGATATTAGAGTTGTTGATGAGAACAATAATCTGATGAGAGTGAACTTTCAGAATCCTAAGACCATGCTAGATTATTATAGACCGACCTTGGATGAAGCCAACACTAGTATAGCTTATCCTATAGTTGCTACTAATAACTTTGAGATAAAACCCAATGTAATGAAAATAGTGCAACAATTTGATAGGTTACAAGGTAAGGATTCCAATAGTCATCTCCAATAGTTTCTTGAAATTTGTGATACTTTCAAAATTAATAGATCTTTAGATGACACTATTAGTCTTAGGCTTTTCCCATTTTCCCATGGGAACAACACTAAGAAGTGGTTGGCTAGTTTATGTCATGACCCTAAATAAGGACCTAATAAGTTTCTTCTAAAGTCGTCATATCGTGTGTGCACTCAAAACATGAAGACCGCCATGCAAATTAGAGATTATAAGACTCTAATTACTTATTCTCTCAATATGTTATATATATATATATATACATAGAAAAATAGTTTTGGATACTGATATTTCCATAAATCACATGGACCACAAAGAATCAGATACCTTTCCAAATTTGAAATAAAGTAAAGCAACTTAGGTTATCTATCATCCACTATCAAAGGAAATTACAAAAGAAATAAATCAAGTTTTATGTTTTTTCTCTCAACTAAGTTTAGTTTATAGACATTTTAATCCTTAATTATCATGACTTGATCTTTGACACGCTTTGTGCTCTGTTCCTTTCCCAATCCCAGCATTATGATTTTCCTACAAAACAAACTATTGGGGTTAATCACATCTAGTGAGAATATTTCTATATTAATGTACTCATACAAGCAAATCAATCAAGTTATTAGATTAGCATATGAAATGTATCAAACGTATGAGCAAGTAATACACATCATCAACTAGAAATCATATGTTGAATGGATTTACACCCTCAATTCAAGGTTAGTTGTTTCGGCCCATACCACCAAGGTTCGTAAATAAAATTTTTGTAGTTCTTTTAGGCTACTACTTGTCTTTAAATTGTAGTTCGTACAAGCTCCTAGGCGCCAAAATATTAATGTAGATTTTCGGGCCCTGACGTACCTCACTACTATATTCTTGTTCTACCAAGGGTATATTAATGAATGTAATGTGACTAACTTCATGATATGTATGGAGTCATTTAATTAGATTCTTTCATAATGATATTAGATGTCTTAGAGGCGATTATAGAATTAGTAGACACTCCAATATGGTACTAAAAGAACAACTTGATTATAGACAATTCCAGTATCGATATACTTAGTATAATTTCAACCAACATTATAAGGCAATATACTTTCTATATTTTTATCTTTTCTCTATTTCTAGTGCATCTGAACTACAAGCACAATATAAGTATGTAAAATAAGGAGATAAACTCGCTGGTCCTTAGTGCAACCTTAGTCGGAGCGATCCTCAGGGGTATGTCAAATTTTTCATTACCTAAATAAAAGAAATATCTGGAATGAGTATTTCATATTAATTCTATTTAAATTTCTAACTCTATTTCATTATTCTCATTAAAATTAGGATTATGAGAAATTCCAACTTAAAACGATCATAATTTGCTTACTTTAACTCGGAATTTCGCATATTAGATGTCGTTTTCTACCTATTCGAAACGATCTTTCTATTTATAATGTTATTTTTAATATTTAATGCCATTAATGCATTTAATGCATTTAATGCATGAAACAGACCTCTCTCCCACAAACCAAATTCTATAATCTTCTACCTTAAGCTTATCGTCCATAAGGGAGAGAGAAAGAGATCTTCAACAAAATCTACTAAATATTATTTAACTAATTAAATTATATAATATCTATTGTAATCATTACAAAATTTCCTTAATAAACTCACAACTTAAACTCCCATTTTTCCTTCTTCAAATTTCCACCGTAGGCTTCCCCTTCTTCCCTCATCAAACACATACAACAACTTAAACCCTACACACTTTCAATTATTCTATTCAACACTAAAAGGCCTCCTTAACAAAGCTACATTAGGACTTGATCTAACCTTTGGAGAATTAGAAGAAAACACCATTATAATCTTTAATCATCTAAGGTAGGAAGCTTGCAAAAACAATTCCATTTTATGATAAGACTAGCTCATTCATATTTCTTTCCTTTTTATAGAGTTTGGACATTCCTAAGAAAAGCAAGAAACCACTTTCAATTTTTCTTAAGCTAAGGTAACAAAGGGAACACCAAAGAAATAGTGCAATTCAAGGATATAACAAATATTGCAAGCATAAAATAACCATTCATCGAAATATTACATTGTCTTAAGGGCATTTCCCCACTAAAACCACAAATAGTCTTAATTATAGCCATCCATTAGTCTCCAAAACATAAACAAAGTCTGACAACCAAACAGAAAGAGATTTTAAAAGAAGTTTGATTCTTAGTTTCTCCAAACTTCCTCTAAAAGCTCTAAAAGTCCTCCTACAAATTAGCTTAGGCATACTAGTTTCGGATGATCTAAAGGTATTCTTCTGTTAATGAAAATCTATAGGGGTGTAAGCATAGAACTTGCTTAGTAAGATAATTCCCTTCATATATACCAAACAACCATAAATAAATAAGTCTGTTACTTACAAGCATACGCTATAATCATGCAACAAACATGTGAGATAAGCAAGTATATGATTATCCATAAACCATATATAAAACATATTTATGCCCTTCATGATAAGGGTTAGAGAGTTTCATTTGAGGGTCTATGCGATCCCTTATTGCTAGTCCTTGAGCACCTACCTATAGTAATTGATTGGTGTGGCTCCTCGTTGAGGCCGCATTCCCCATGCGACTTAGTTCCTCAAGCATGAGAAAATCTATACCTGTGGTATGAAAATGTAGGCCCTCCAGTGTTACGTAGGAGTAGCAGCCTTATGCATGTGACTTGATGATGCAATGCATGTTTGTTTCCTTTACCAATGGTGAATAGAATCATTCCTTTAAGAGGGTGATCAAGAAATTCATCATACACACGATGCACAACTAAAATAAACACACATAAACAACCATAACGATGGTTTCAAATGGTTAATATCTTTTGTCACGTACATGGAAACACAAACAATTCTCATGAACCTTATGCATATTCATTTTATCTTTTTCTTATCTTATATGATGCAACTAAACTACAAGAACAAACATGATACGTATATCATGAGAGAAAACTCACTCGGCCATGATGTGAATCCTCAATAGAAGTAATCTTTGAGAAATGGAACTTTGGGATCCTCATCACTTGAGCAAAGAAATAACTGAGAGTATTTTGAACTAACTTTATGTAAACTCCTACTTCTATGGTTCCTATTCCTGCTATATTTCTTGGTTACCTAGTTTAAACTTTAAAACGAGCATATCTAAATTATTTAAGTCCGATTTTCACATAAGAGTAATTGGTTTCTACTTTTCGAATGCTATATCCATTTTTTATGTTATATTAATCATATGAGTTTAGTATGGTCTGAAATCAATAGGGTCAGAATGTATTTCAACTTGAGTTACTTCTGCTTTGCTATTTTTCTAAAGTTTAAACTCCATGAAGGCTTTCTACCATACATAGGCTTAATCCTATGTGTGAGCATAGAAGAAACATGAATAATAAAAGTAAAATCATCATTATTGTAGTGACTTTTATGTTCACTTAGTTAATAGTGCTCTCATAAGAATAAACTTGTACATGATGATGAAAGAAAAGAAGTTAGTGTCATGGTTATCCCTTATATAAGTTTACTTAAATGATTCCATTAAGAATAAGAGAAGTTGAAATGACCTGAACATGAGCATTAGGATTTTGGTTCACAAAAGAAAGGAAGGAATTGTAGTTTGTTTTTAAACCCCTCATTTTCTAGGGTAAAGTTCGATTAAACCTTAACCCTAGTCAAACCGAAGTTTCAAAAGTGAACTAAGATCAAGACAATCTAGCAATTTTAACTTTGGCATGCTCGAAACCTAAGAACAATAGAAATAAGTTAATGGTGGATTGTAGTTGAAATAATATAAGATAGCTTAAAAAGATCATATTTGTCAAAATTCGATTCTTTTTGAACCAAAACAGGATCAGTTCTTGAAAAACGTGCCCATGGCTAGAATAGTAAAAATATTTCAATAATATCAAAAGAATCGTAATATACAAGGATTTCAAAAATATCAGTTTATAATTTTTCGGTAACTAAAAATATAAGATATACTCGTTTACGTGTATTTTATTACTACCGGTGTTTCATTTGTCTAGTCTACTATTCATTATACAATTTCTACTATTCATTACTATTTCACTATCTCTACTTTTTCTTACAACCTACTTCTTACAATCTACATACCTATTCTTATACTTTTACATTTCAACACAACTTTATTCACATCACACCATACACATTATTACTTTTCATTACAAAAATTACAAAATAAAACAAAACTCTTCCTCCCTTTCTATCTAATGCCACTGGCCCTCTCTCTCTTTTTCAATTTATTTTATTATATCTAATTTCACTCAAAATCTCTATAAGTATCCCTTCCCCCTCACTTTACACTTTACACATACTTCTTAAACCTTAACAAAACTCTATCAAAATCACTCCTCAAATCCTCTCTAAAAAATTCTATCCAACATTCTTTTCTACGCAAAACATCAGCCACATAATACTACCCACATATCCTTACATCTACTTTCAACACATACACACCTTTAGGTAAAAATCTTCTATATTTACTTTTCCCATATCATGTAACTTAGCATGACCTTGGTATTATTTCTTAAAGCTCATGTGAGTTATAGAAGCAACAACATGTTAATGTTTTGTTCTTACACATACCAAGAATATCAATTGTATTATTTTGTTATATTATTGGTATTATGTTGTTACTATGCTCCTAATCTAACTTTATATGTTTATTATTAAATATATGTATATTTATATTTCTTAGAGCCTAAATGCTCACTAACTATCACTAACATGCTTCTTATTATTACTCTTATCATTATTGCTCTTATTATTGCTTTTCTTTCCTTTCTTTATTATTATTATTTTTTTAGCTAGTCTACTCTTAGTCCTGGGAAGTCTTGATGAAGTTAAGGCTCCCAAAACTTGACTGGGATATCTTGATGAAGATAAGGTTCCCAATACTTGACCATATTATTTTGCTTATTTGCTTATTATATTTCTTTCTATATAATGTATTATTCTTACCCTTTTTTCATTCTACATAATCATATTCACACATGATTAAAATGTTGTTTTCTTAATAAAAATAAAATAAAAATGGGGTCTTTTATTAATAAAGAAAGCTAAACTAAATTTATTATCACTTAACAAAGGATTTTTCAACAAAAGACCTAAATATTGTTTTTAATAAATTCTTTTCAAAAGCTTAGACAAACTAATCATAGATTTTAAACTTATTTCTTTTATGAATCGGAACTAAATACTCCATAAAAATATAATTTTTAGCATTAAACTTAAGATATTAACCCAACCATATCTTTTATAAAACTTAAATAGATTCATCGTATACTTTGAAAATCACTTACTTAGTAACCTTCTACAAGACTTAATTTTAATATTATTATTCCCTTTTCAAAGTTAAAATGAATTTTTAATAAGTTCTAATATTGATAATTCTTTATTATAAAAGCTTTTCTTATAAATTTATCCAAAAGGATTATGCCACCACTTGATAAATATTAAGAATGAAGCAAGTTTTTCAAATCAAGGAAAAATCAATTTACCATTTTAGAAACCAACTTAGAAAAATAAAATTTTCTAAGAGAGTGAAGTTTTAAAAAGGTAAACTTATTTTCTAAAAAAGTAGAAGAATATAAAAATGAGAGGAAAACATACATTTAACATAACTTTAAATATTAGACAACATCAACGACTTAAGAAAAATTTTGAAAATCTTATTTTTCAATCACTAAATAAAATTGGTGGTAGATAACTTAAAGGACCAAATTTTTGGAAAACAATTTATCTTTGAAAGAGTTAGGAAATAAAAATATAAAAGGAAAACACTTATTTATAATAACTAAAAATTTGAAATGTCTTTCAAATCACTTAAAGAGAAAATTTTCAAAGTCCAACTTTTAAAACCATAAGACAAGTCGTTTTCTGAAAAATAATTGTTGAGACAACACCAATAGAATCATGCATAAAACATGGTCTATTTATGTGTCAAAAGGATTTTTCCAACATATACATATTTATATATTTGTTTAAGGATTTTTGGGTAAAGAAAAATTTGGAAAATCATATTTTAAGGGCTGGGAAATTCGTAATTAATCTGTACCGTGATATTTTGCAACCTAAATAGCTTTTTATGACAAAAATAACCTCGGAAAAGGATAGATATTTTTGAGTAGATAGAAAATGGTATATAATATGCGAAATTACAAGTTATAATGAGCATGTTATGGTCATTTTAAGTTGAAATTTCTTTCTATCCAAATTTTAACAAATACTAGAATAGAATTAGAAAGTTCAAGTCGAACTTCCATAGAATACTCATTTCGGGTATTTTTTTCGTTTAAGTAACGAAGCTTAGTAGGATTTGTATTCGGAAGACTATTACGAGTAAAGAATTTTAGCAAGAATGACCAAGTGAGTTTATCTCCTACTTTTTGTACTTGTTTGTGCTTGTAGATAGAGGTACTAGAAGTACGAAAGACGAAAATGCAATATGCTTGATAATATTGGTTGAAATTATACTAAGCATATTAATGCATGAATTGTTGTTAATCAAATTATGTTTTATTATTATCATGTTGGAGTGTCTGCAAATTCTATGATTGCCTTTAAATTTCCTTAATCACATATTATGAGTTATAGTAATTGATTCATGCATATCACGTAGTTAGACTCATTTCATTAGCTACTATGCCCGATGGGACAAGAGTATAGTAGTGGGGTTCACGAGAACCCGTAAGTCTGCAAGATGGGCGAATAGGAGTCCAAAAGAACTATTTTAGGATGGGCAAGTAGGAGCCTAAAATAAACTACATAATTGGATTTCAAAAATGGGTTTTAAAGAGCCTGAAACACCTAGCCCCAAATGGAAGGGTAAATCCATTCAAACATATGATTTCCACTATATCATATGTATTGCTTGCTCACTTACTTGATGCATTTCATATGTTTGTTTAATAACTTGTTTAAATCTGTTAATATGAGTATGTTAATCCAGGAATATTCTCACTAAGCTAGTTGAGCTTATACCCTAATAGACTTTTGTTAACACAGGATCAATATCTCTTTTGCCCGAGAATTTCATATACTCAAGTGGAATTATGTTTTGGGAAGCTTTTAGGGGAAATCTTTTTGAAGATTTTAGAATTGATTTCCTTTAAAATCTCTTAGTTCTAATATTGTTTCTTTATGTGAAAGACTAAGTTGATATTTTGTTCTTTGGAGATTTATTGGGAGAATGCCCCTAAGGTGATGTAAGGACTATATTCCTATAATGTTGAAGTTAGATACTTATCTAGATTTCTTGTATGCTATATATACTATCTCAAACTACACATTCCACCGGAGTCTCCTATTATTGTGATGGATGTCTTACATATGGTGTTAAACCTTTCGCATGAGCTCGAAAAGTCATTCTTAAGTTTCAATACCATTCATGTTCACAGAGTCTTTGTTAGCTTTGTTTTAAGGAATATGAGATCATTTCCTTGTGTTACTTTGCTAACATCACGAGACTCATCATAGAAACCTTAGAAATACTCCTTTAGGTCTTGTAAGTCATGACATTGAAGAAAAAGAAAGGGGAAACAAAAATTTTTATTTGATTAACTTTAAAAGCTTTTGAAGGCAAGTAAAATAAGAAAGGAAAATAAAGTTTTCGTACCCCTTGTGTGCCTTTAAGGTCTCAGCACGTATTGCAAAGAGGGGATGGAGTTTTGTTTCATGTTTTTCAAAATAAGTTCTTAGTCACCATAATCAATGTTTAGAGAAGAATATATAGGGTTCAAACAAAATATCATCTTAGTGAAATGTTCGTGGAAACTTGAACTTTTAGCTTTTTGTGTGCTAGGCAATCTAAACAAGAGAGTGATATTGTGAGGATCTACAATCATCACTTTTCTATTCTTGAAGTTTACAGACTTTTGCCCATCATGGTACCAAAAGTTAAAGTTAAGAAGATGAGTTTGTAAATCAAGTTTTCTTAGTCATAACTTTGTACTATGGATAGGAACGAAAACTCATTTGTTATAAGTTCCATTTATACCATCTTTTTTCCTAAATATGAGGGTTTCACATAGTGAAATACTACCTCACATAGAACAAGAAAAACATAAATGAGTTACAAGTAAGTAAATGATTTGCAAGTAAGTGAATAAATTATAAGTTAGGTTAAAGAAGTTAGTGAGCGTTATACTCTAGTACATATTTACATATGCATGTTAGATTAAAGATGTTAGATTTAGTAAGCTTATAGGCTCTAAAACATATAGTACGTATAGATACATATAACATGTTAGGTTAGTAAAGTAAGATACGTGTAAAGAAAAGTTAGTGTTAGAGTTAGAGTGCATAAAGTAAATGTACATAACATAAATGTAAACATAATGAAGAGTATGTAGCCATACATTTCGTCCCCTTAGCTTGATGCATCATAGGAAATCATGAGGAAATGTACATTGGCTGATACATATGAACATATACATAATGTTGGCTTGAGGGTGGATGTGTTTACCTAAAGAACAAGATGGAGATATGTGTATTTGTGTGTGTGTGTGTGAGAGAGAGAGAGAGAGATTGCTGAGAGGAGAGATAGAGTGGGAGAAGGAGGTGATGGTTTAAGAAGGAGAGAAAGAGAGAAATTAAGAGAGATTTGAGAGTGTATGGGATTTGTGAAGTGTAAGTTGTAAAGGTAGTACAAGTGTAGTATGAGGGGATATTATAGAGAAGAAAAAAAAAAAGAGTGAAAGAGAAGTTATGTATAGTAGTGTCATGTATGAATAGTAAGTATAGGTTATAAGTTGTAAGAGTATGTATGAATAGTGACATAAAGTTGATTAATGTGAATAACAATGAATAGTGATGAATAATGTTAAATATTGTAGTAGAACAGATAATTATTTTACCAATAGAGATTCAACTACGTGATACGCTTGGTATAACTAATGAAATTGTAACTTGATAAGTTAATACGATATCACGGGAAATTATCTTATATTTTAATATGTTACCTTGTTTTGTATGTCATTGATCGGATATTGGAATAAGGTTTTCGTTTCGGATAGTCTATTATGTTTTCGATTCATTTTGATGATAACACATTTTCCCAAGTGATTTATTTTTAGGGCTTCTATTTTTAACCTCACTCATATGATATTTTAAGGTTAACGATAGTCTGATCATGTCTAGGGTTTCTAGGGTTTAGTGATAACTCAGTTTAGGGTTTCAGTTCTGGTACTAGCCAAATGATTCACATCTAAATATATCAAAAAATCCACGGGTTTACAATCATGATAGTAATGAACATCGCGATTTCTTCGAAAATAATATCACACACATATCACGGCCGTGATCCTTATGGAGTTTAAATTCAAGCTTATCATAGCCATGACATAGGTCATGACTAACCCTAAATAATATATCTAACCCATCTCATGGATGTGCTGTGGCTTGTGATCATCCCACGACCATGATTTCAACCATGATCTAAGAATAGAAAATATTTTCTCTTCTCATAGCCTCAAGCACGCCCGTGATTAACTGCCATATCTCTACACGGGCTGAGTCACACCCTGGTCTACAATTATAGTTAAGATTTTGTAAATTTAAGACGAATTTTCCATATGTCTCAAAATGATGGAAAGTCAAATGAAATTAAGGAAATTACAACATGGGATTCGGGCACTTGGGCACTAATAGAAATTAATATTCAGTTATATATATAGTAATATGTATTAGTTATCTTATTTTAATAAGAACTATAGATTAGTATTTAGACTTTGCAATCGATTACTACGACAAGTAAGCAACATGCATAGGTGAGGAACTCTGATCTTTTCAAGTTGTTTATATTTGTAATATAGTTGCATTTGTTCTAATATATATATGTAACTGATTATGTGTGTAGGGATTAGGTATAATGTATGTTACTTGGTGTTTGGATGGTTGATAAACTTCAATAATAAAAGTGATAACCACTTGTGTGATAATAATTGTGTGATTGAATATCGATGAATGTCTAACTTTTGTATAATCACTTAATAATTGGACTTAACCCTATTTGACCACAAAATTAAATGGAAATGCATTGTATGATTACATGAATGCATTTAAATGGTAATCTTGTTACGTATTAACATTTCGGTTCTATGGTAATTGATGGGGATCAATTTGCAATTAATGGAGAAAACAAAGAAAACATGCCTATCAAGCTCGTGATAAAGTCTATTATCTATGCTAATGTGAGGATCAGAGGAGGATACGGTCTTGAGGATGCCTGTGATGGCACATGTGATCATACAGATCACGCCTCATCTCATGCTCATGATTTACATGAAGAATAATTATCCAAGAGGATCATAACCCGCATTCCGACCATGATGGAGGCCGTTTTGACTCCATTGAATTGTCTTATTTTATATCTTGTCCTTATCTTATTAGATTTTTTCTAAATAGATTTGAGTAGGATTTAATATATAAAGGGATTTTATTTATAAACATAAAAATGGTTAATCATGAGTCTTTAAATAAGATTCTTTCTTGAAAGTTCTTACTCTTACAAGCTTTCTTTTATCAATTTTTATTTATTGTGGCGGGATTCTTGTGTTCTTATCAATCTTCATGATTGTGATGAACAAACCACTTTAGTTAATTTGTGAGTCATATCAAATTAATGAAAGCATAGTTTGGGTTATTCTTGGTGTGTCATATCCTATAATAATGTCGTCCATGTCTTTTATTTTTCTATTCTTGTTATTCAAGAAACTGTAAAACTTGTGTTAAGTCTTGGGATTTCTTTAGGATTTAAGTATTATATTATTGATATTATGCTTATCAATAGAATACCTAGTAGTTGTCTTCCTAGGTTTATCATAATTTTGGTATAAGAGTGTTTTTAGCCACATCATAATATTAACCCATAGGCACACTAGTGATTAAATTCCTAGGCGTATCATAATTTTGGTATAAGAGCAAAGGTTCCACGTTTCTACGTATTTGGGTTTGAAGGTTTACATTGGCAGAGTGCAAGTGCGACAACAAGATGCTTGATAAGTGCAGGATTTAAGCTTTTGTGTTATTAGGGTTTGTACGACATCGAAGATTGTGATCTTGAATATTGTTAGAGGGTGATTTAAATCTTAGGATTCGTATGGTGATCAAAAGTTAGGATTTTTATCATTTTTATGCATGTCTTAGGTGATTAGGGTTTGCATGGTGTGATCGAAAACTAGGGTTTTCAATTATTGATATGAGATTTGAAGTTTTGAATGAAATCAATGAATGGTAGGTATGGTTGTGAGCTTTACCCTAGAACTGAGGTATTGAATATAATAAAAATGAATATATCTGAATTTGATGGTTATGGATCCCTAGGACAATATCTAGATTGGGAGTTTCAAGTAGATCAAATTGTTGAGGACTTTCCACACTCTAGTTGTCAGTTAGGTCAAATTATTACCAAGAAATTAACAAGAAGTGTTGGATTATGGTGGTGAGTTCTCATGATCTAAAGGAACTTAGAAGGGTATGGAGAGAATTTATCTTGGGATCATATGAAAAGGCTACTAAGGAAAAGTTTGTTCTACCTTATTATCAAGGTGAGCAATATCAAAAGTTGCTAGCATTAAAACAAGGATGTATGGTGGTTAAAGAATATGCACAAGTATTTAAGACTCTTGTTAGAAGATATGAATTACATGAAATACATAAATACACCATTAATAGATTTGTGAATGGCTTGAACTATGGTATTGCAAAGGATATTGGTTGTCAAAGTTTTCCGACGTTATAGGAAGCCATCTAGGCCACTTCATTGAAGGAAGTCTCAATCTTAGTTTTTGAAATAGCGGAGAAGATGAAACAGCTGTAGACCTCAATGATGACCGACTCACAGAGAATCATTCAAGTAAGATTATTTCGTTGAGGAAATCATCGTGATATTCTTGAAGAGAGTTCAGAAGATGATCATGTGATGCAAGTGGAAATTACCAGTAATGTATATTGTGATGTTAAATATGAGGATACTGAGGAATAACACTTAAGCATATTATTGTGCCCTTGCAAAATTAAAAGGGTCACTTGACTAATAAAACATAAATACGAGACATAGAAACAACTTAAAAGAAAATGTGAACTTAGATCTAGGACAAAGCTCCTTGGGACTTGAAATGGACAAGTATCCATAAGACTTGAATATGAATAAGTCTAAGACTAGAATTTAAGACTTGTCATCTTTTTAAGACTTGAAGTGAACAAGTCTTTGAGACTTTGGTTTAGGACAAGTCTCATGAACATGAAATAATTAA
Organism: Combretum micranthum; assembly: GCA_024138025.1. Lineage (NCBI taxonomy): Eukaryota > Viridiplantae > Streptophyta > Magnoliopsida > Myrtales > Combretaceae > Combretum > Combretum micranthum. The sequence continues at coordinate 108,517 of JAMXBD010003417.1, read as the reverse complement.
AGAGCATGAAAGTAAATAAATTGCATAAAAGTTAGATTAGAGTACTTTTATACTCTAATAGGAACAAATACTTGTTGATTCTCTATAAATGAAAATTTGATGATAACAAAATAGTCAAAGAAATCTAATTATTTTATTAAATGTGTAGTATATTAAGTTAGTTCATAAACTAGAATAATAACAGCTTTAATAAAGGATATTGGAAATCCAGAGGATTATACAGAAACATAAATAGAGCCTTGTTAAAGTATAAGAATTTCATTCAGAAGATACTCCAGAAGGTAATACAGAAAGTCGTTTTAAGGAAAAACAAAAACAAGAGTTATTATATGTATACAGAAGATAGTACAGAAGGTGTAAAATGGTTTTAACACAATGCTTTGGAGCTTTAAGTGTTAACCATAAGAATAACCAGAGGATAGTCCAGAAGGTAAAAGTTATTTAGAAAAGCATCCAGAAAGAATTCCAGAAGATCTATTTTAGGCAAATATAACATGGGAACAATCCAAAAGATAGTCCAAAGGATAATCCAGAAGGCCGACTGTAATTTTTGACAGCAATGTTGTAACCCCTAAATTTTCGGAATCGGTTTAGCACAAAACCCTAACCGGAAGTCAAACGAAACCCTAAAGGTCAACAAAACCCTAGTTTACCGTATCCATCTAAATCCGGCATTGCCGTTTTCTTTGGCCCGAAAAAACGAAGTTGAGATAATTAGCTAAAATAGTTCGTAATAACCATATGTTTTATAAAAGTTTCAGTTTCGCGAAATTCGAGTGTCCTTCGAACTCGATCGGACACAGTTCTCGAAAAACGTGTCCGGAAGCCCGGAATAGTAAAAATATTCCGAATATACAGTTAGACTCGTAAAAATATAAGTTTTCTAAAAATATCAATTTCGTAATTTTTCGGTAAGTAAAAATAACAGATATAGCTATTATACGCGTATTTTCTTACTATCGGTACTTTAATTATCATATCTACTTTACATTATACTATTCATTACTATTCTACACTATTCTTTTATCTCTACTTTTTCTTACACCTACTCTTACACTCTACATAACCTATAATCTTAACTTTTTACCTTTCCCATAACTTTATATCACATCTATCTTACATATTACATCTTTTATTTATCAAAAAGTCAAAAAATAAATCACATCTCCCTTCCCCCATGCATGGCCGGCGCTACCCCTCTCTCTTCTCCTCAATTTGTTTCAATTTCACTTTATTTTAATCACACAAAAATCACTCCTCAAAACCCTATAAATACCCCCCTCCTCTTTCACTTCTTTCACACATTCACTACCCACAAATTCATACCAAAACTCTCTCAATTTTTCCTCTAAAAGCTCTCTCAAATTACTATCTCAAAACTCTCTCAAAATAACCCCACAACAACTTCCACCAACAACAAAAACCCATAACCACATAACCATCTCAAAGTCTTATTTAGGTAACCCCTTTATAATTCTTTCTTCTTCTTCATGTCATGTAACTTTACATGACCATAGTGTGAGTTTCCAAAGACTACAAGTTATGGAAACTACATTATGTTCATGTATTGTTCTTGTTCATGCCAATCCATTTATGATTATGTTGTTTTAACTATATACATATTCTTTAGAGCATATAAGCTCACTTGCAATTTATTTATTTCATGCAAAGCAATTTATTTACTTTTCCATTGCAATTTATTTATTTATTCCTTGTTGAATTAAGACTAGTCTCTAGTCTTAGACTTGTCCTCATCAAGTCAAAACAAGCTTTTCTTCTTTCATTTTATTTCATTTTGGGACTAGTTTATTTCTTAGTCCCGGGAGCCTTGAAACAGCTAAGACTCCAATACTTGACTTTATTATTTATGCTTTATGTTATTTTATTTATTCTCATAATTATGTTCATTTAGATTGTTGTCCAAAAGTTTTATTTTCTAAAGATAATTAAAAGAAGGCTTTTTATCACTTAGGAATAAGTTTATGTGAAACATAAAAATATAAGATAACAAAAATAACTCATTCATTTTCAAGTTACAAAAAGAATTCACTATGAATTTAGAAATACATTTACTTAAAAAGCTACTCAAATCTTTGTTATTCTACCTTGTTTCCAAAAGAAAATATTTGTTGATACAAAAATGGTTCTTTTTATAAGAAGATGGAAGACTAAGGAAATTTTTAAAAGACCTTGCAAACAAATAGGCAAAGAAAATTTATGGTTTGAAAAATAACAAAGTTATTTCTTTTCAAGTTACAAAAAGAAGTTAATAAGATTATAGAAATTAGTTTTTCTACAAAAAATCCTTAATTGCTCCACATTGTTTTTATGAAGAAAAACAAATTTTTATACATGGATGATTATTTTTGAAAATGAGAAAAAGAATGAGAAGTATCAAGTAAGGAATTTTTGCAAAACAAGTAAACAAAGGAATTTATACAAGAAAAATAAAGAATAACATATTTCCTAGAAAACTTCAAATAAAGTATTAATGCAACTTAGAAAGTAGAAAAATTTTATTTTCAAAGTTACTTAGAAAGAAATAAATAAAATCAACATAAAACGTTTTTAGAAAACAAAGGAAGCAAGGTATTCATTTCAAAGAAATTTATAAAAACAATTTCCGAAAAGCTTCAAACCAACATTGTTTTACCTAAGAAAAATAAATTGGACAATAAGACACTTGAGCATGCTTAAATATGAGTTACATAGTTATAAAAAGAGAATTTTTCAACTATATAAATAACTAAGTATTTATCAAACAAATTTTGATTTCTTGAACCAAGGTTGTTTTTACTTGGAAATCCGTAGTGAATTTTGTCACCACTTTTTCGGAGCCTATATGGCTTTGTTTGTGGGAAATAATTTTAGAAATGGGTAGATCTTTTCGAGTAGATAGAAATCGGTATATTATATGCGCGATTCCGAGTTAAAATGACCAAGTTATGGCCATTTTAAGTTGGAACATTCTTCTATACGAACTTCAACGTGCTTTGATATTGTTTTGTCAAAATCAAGAAAATCTTCAAGAAAAACTCATTGTGGGTATTTTCTTTGGTTAGGTGACCCCGAGGAAGGATTTCTTCACCCCGAGAACTATTACGATTAAGTGGAGTGTGTGAACGACTCATCCGCTTAGAGGAATAGACGACAATGGCATCGTGAGTTATTTTCATTAAATGCTACACTTGTTGTGCTTGTAAATTAGTTGCACTAGAGTTAGGAAAAGATAAACCGATATGCATGTAAAATAATTCCTTGAAAGACTTCTAAGAATATCGAAGCCAGAATTGTTCTAAGTGATTGTTTTAGTTTAATATTGATTTGTGTGAAATTCCGTGATCGCCATAAAGTTGAAAATAATTATGTTATGACTTTATAAATTAATGAACTCATGCATACCACGAAGTGAGTCACATTGCATGGTTGGGTTATTATCCTTGGGTGAGAAGGATAGTAAGCTCATGTCGAAAGCAACACTTGGCAGAAGATCCGAGAGCGATTGCTTGGCGGCTTAATGGAATATGCTTGGCGGTTGATCCGAAAGCAAGGTCAAATCAAGTAGATTCGGAATACTTGGCGATGAGTGCTCGCAAGCTTAAAAGTTTTTAATGAATGCTTGGCGATGAGTGCTCGCAAGCTTAAATTTTCTATTGTTAAAACTACTTGTTTTGAGTATCACCAAACCCGAATGGAGGGCGTAAATCCATTCAACATATAGTTCCCGGAAAGCTATATGATTGTTTGCCCACGTGTTTGATGCATTACATATGTGTGATTAACCAACTTATTTGAATCTTGTTACAAGAAGTTATTTATGGAAATAGTTCTCACTAAGCCTATTAGCTTATACCCCGACAGCTATCTTTTGCAGTTCCCGTACTTATGGTTAAGGCCACGTGGACCATGCGGGCAGGTAATTCCTTTTGAATATTAGAAATCTAAATAAAGTGCAGCTTAGCATTAGCATGTTAATATGTACATAATAGATTAGTAATTTAGGGAGTTGTCCCTAAGTTTGTAAAGTTTATGCCATGGCTAAATAATTATTGTGATTCTTCTTTTCTTAGTATGTTTTTATATCTCCTTAAGCTACATTATTCCATATATGGTCCTCTAAAATTGTGAAAGTAAGCCTTACACTTAATACAAAAGCTTTTGGAATGACTAAGGCTGTCATACTTAAGCTTTAATATTGAGTGTGGCAGATTGTCACGTTTAGGGTACCCATTGGGGCGTGACAACATTGTTTTACGAATTCACTATTCATCATCTTCAACCTTGGTTCATATTTTATCAGATCAATTTAAATATGTTTCTTGAAGGCCCGGCTTTGAAATAATAAGTATATTTGGGTAGTATACTTATTCGTTCCACTAAAGTCGGAATTATATCCTAGGTGATTCAAATGTTTTTTAGATTCTCTCTCATCAACGGAAATATTTCTTCAAGACAAAGTCATAAATTACGAGATTCATCTCAAGACAAAGTAATTATTTGAATTGATACATTTCAAGATAAGAACGAGAATTTTATTATCTAATTTCATGGATTTAGCTGATAAGAACAAATCAAGATAAAATGTTATCTTGAAAATGAAGATCATGATGAAGACCAGAATATTGGAAACGGATTTATATCTAAATCTATACATACCAGAACAACGTTATGGGAATTTCAAAATAGATACAACCAGATTTTGATGAATTATGAGAATCAAGCAGAGCTTATCTTCATTTCATCGTTTCAAGTTATTCAAATTCAAATAAGGAAGAATTACAAAAATAAAAGGAACATCTTTAGTTCATTAAAGCAAGCGGCTGTAGTTCAAATTCAAAATAAGGATCAGGGACAACATATCTTTATCCTAGATATTTGGGATATGAATCTATCCTCCAAATAAGTACTTGAACGTTAGAAGAAGATGAAGGATATATGCGTTACAAGACAGAGAGAGAAGTACAGAACTTTTCACTATTCATGCAAGAAAACAAAAAGTTCTCTTTTTATTTGCAACCAATATCACTTTACAAGAAAACAATTCCCATAATTATTGCAAGCTGATACTGTGCAAGCCTTATCCTTTTGCATTTCTTTTAACCTTCGATTGTGTTTGGAAATTTGTAAAAGAAGGAAATTTTTTTTGCCTTCTTGAGTGTTAGTTCAATTACAAGTTTAGACTCTATAGATCGATTGTAGCTAAAGATAGCTGTGAGAATCGAGCAGAGAGAATTGTACAAGCTTGTAATTAGAATTTATTGGATATAGTGGAACAAACCCATAGGATAACAGGGTCCCCAACTCGGAGTTGGAAGAGTGGACTGATGTATAAGGTGGAACCACTATAAATCGTTACCTAATTCTCCAATCTATATCTTTTTAATTTCTGCAATTTGATTGTTATATTTGTTTAATTGTTTATATTGTTCTCATATTTAAAACTAAAGAGGAATTTTTAAAAGGAAAAAATTACTTTTTTATTAATAGTCAATTCAATCCTCCCTTCTTGCTTATTAAAGTGGGACTATAATACTTATACATATAAATACTTATATAGAAAGCCATTAGATTAGCATACATAAAGTAAACATGAACATGAACATGAACATAAAAGATGGCAAGAATAAAATTAATATCTTACTTTTCCATTCCCTAGTATCATGCATTATGAGGATACTTTCATGGAAATTGCATGAAGACACATATAAACATTATAAAACATCTCATAGAGATGTGTTTAGAGAAGATGTAGAGGAAATGTGTTTGTGTAAAAGAGAGAGATAGAGCTGAGAGAGAGAGACAATTGGAGGGAGAGGGGGAGGGGGGTGATTAGAAGGGAAAGGAGAGAAATTGTGAGTGTTTTGAAAGTGGTAAAAGTGTGAAAGAAGTGTAGTTTGTAAAGTGTGAAAATTTGAGTGGGTTAAGGGGTATTTATAGAGTGAGAGGATGAGAGAAAATGAGATGAAAGTGATGAAGAAAGAGGGGAGCGGGGAGAGAGTAGAGGGAGAGAGAAGGGAGGGGGTGAGGGAGGGGGGGAGGAGAGGAGAGGATAAAAGAAAAGTGTAAGGGAAGATATTAGATTTGATATAATAGGTTTGATGCGTGGAAGAATAGGTTTAGGTATAGATTATGGTGAATAGTGATATAAAAAGGTGATTAATGTGAACTATAGTAAATAGTAATGAACAGTATAATGAAATGACAAATATTTACCAGTAGAAAAACATGATAGATGTAAAGCTGGTTTAAATGATGATTTTGCAGTTTGATGAATTAATATATGATAATAGAAAAATTAATTTTATATTATTTTATTATTAGTTGTTATATAATTGTATTATCTTATTTGCATGCTAGCAATTGGGTATGGGAATTGTTTAACATAAGGGTTCCGTAATGATTAGGGTATCAAAACTTCTGATCATTTTAGCAGAATGTTTTCCTAAGTAACTTGTTTAAAGGGTTTCAACCTTTACTTAATTTTTTGATGTTCTAGGATTATTGAATTATGTTTGATCATGTTTGGAGTTTCTAGGGTTTAAGGTTGAATCGGATTGGTTTTAGGATTTCAGTTCCAATACCAACTTTAGTATTTATATCGAGCTTATCGAAAAATCAAGGGCCTTACATCTATTCCAATTCAACAAGCACATATATGGTATATTGATTAAGAGTCTAATAGTAATAACACATACAAAGTATTCATGACTCTTACCAAGAAATAGGTTGAATGGAGGGGCTTTAAATCTAGCATTTGAGGATTGACAACTGCTTGAAATTTTTAGAAAAGGAAAAAAAAAAAAAAGTATTATCCAATTATCTTCTCATGCTTAATCATCAATAAGTACAATTCATTGCAATGCTTTATGAAAGGGCTCATACCCTTATATAACTCATTGCAACTTTATTCCTCCTCCAATTGATTATTTGATCTTGAAAATTCCCCTATTGACCACCCATTAAGCCTTACCACATTTTCTTCGAGGGCCTAAGTGTGAAACTACTACATCCTTTCGAAGTTGCAATCAAGCTTACAACTTAATCTAAGGGTACTAATTACTTGAGTAAGCAACCAAACAACAACCAACACATATTTTGGTAAAGTACGAGCTTCTTCCATTTATTAATGCTATCACAGCAAGTAACACTTATTTATTGCATACTCATTTATTGTCTCATAACTCTTTTTCTCATTTTTCTTCTAAGGCTCAACCAATAAGAATGGTTCATGATTTGACACTAATTTCAAGATATTACTTTAAATAACTTAATCACTTTATTGTTTATTCTTATTCCTTGAATTGCTCGAGTGTGGGTTACACATTATAGATACTAATTTAGAAATATTCATCATAAATTTTATATATTCAAGTTTCCTAATTAATTATTTTGGTTTGATTTAGTTTAAAGGTTTGGGTATATCAACTCATTAGTGATCAATTTTGTGGGTAAGCTACTCATAATTAGCTTAGAGGTAGTGACTTGAGATGACTAATCATAACCCATGTCCTTATGCCTTAACCGAATTAATCCTTTATCCTTATTATTATTAGGCCCTTATCTTGCTTAGTAGACTATGTTCTTTTAAGATTGCTAGTGTCTATATTGTGGTCATGTGAGTATTTCCCACTATATCCTCTCCTAATCTCTAACATAATCCATTAATGACAAGCTTAATCATTTTCAGCTACTAGGAAGGTAAGGTGAGCAAGTAATATAAGAACACATTAGTACCTAAATCTAAAATTTATGTATTTAATTGAGTTACCAATCAACCCTATCCAGTAAACATTTTTAAAGCCAAATTTTAATGTTTACAACATCACATTGTCACAAATAGCTCATATGCAAGGTAACTTGATAATTTGCATTCAAACATACTTATCCATGTCATATGATAATTACCATGAACCTCCTTAAATTTCCAACATACACTTCAAATCCATTATGACATATCTAACTAATCATTTATCCCTAATATTATGCAAAATTTCATATAATGCTCTTTCATTGATTGTGCACTGTATAATAATTTATCACCAGACTATCATCGATTAGATCACTGATTTCCAATTCATATTCAACACTAGATAATTAATTTCCTCTATACAACTCCTTAACAACTTGGTCTCAATTTTATCTATTTATTAATTACTTATCATTGTCCACAATTTCACATAATAGGTCATATACCTAAATAAATTTCTCCTTCACAAGAATTACTGCCAAATCATTATATTCCCGTTTAATGTTGTTTAAATTAGCCCACAATCCAAATATTTTAGTCATGGCTCCTAAATTATGGTCTAAATTTGACAAATTCTCCATTATTTACATAAGAGACTTTTTTTTATCTTAACTTATTCACTATAATTTATCAAACTCAGTTTCAATTTGATCCCTAAACTATCCCATTTAAATTAGGTATTTACATAACTTCAATAGTTTAGCACAAATTATCCAATAAATTTATCTCTACAGGTTCAATCACCTATTTAGTAATTCTATTAATCAATGTCCTTATAATTCTTTACCTAAATGTATAATGTTTTATTGCTAATCAAAATTTACAGATTTAGAACATTATCCTTCTATTACATGATATATGCGAAATACAAATAAATAAATTATAATGAAGGGTAAATTGTAATATAGTGTCACTTAAAAGGATATTTTTGTCCTTAAACAGATGAAGTTAGACTCGGAGAAGATATACACGAAGAGATGGAGGAGGACGGCCTAAGTTGGCCATAAAGCTATCGGCCTAAAGGTGAATGCCGCCGGCCTAAATGGGAGAACTACCAGCCTAAGATGGCAGTGTTGAAGCTTCGAAAATTGCTGAGGAATTTAGCTGTACATTGGCATGAAGGTCGCAGGCGTACACTGGCATGAAGGCCACAGGCATACACATCAATGCCGCTAGCGTAGTGGCCGGCATAGGCTGCGTTTTTCCTAAGCAACTTATATTTATAAATAGATCCCTTGACCTACGAATTTGTCACACCATTTCTCAACAAAAAGTGTAGGTAAGTGGGTTTATCTCTAGTCTATTTCGATCAATTTCTTTAGATAATTATTCTAATTTAAGTCTTTTCATATGATTGAAGGAGATTCAAGATCTAGTAGAGAAACCTTAAATTGGATTTGGAGATTCGTGGTTTCAATTTAAGATAAAGGTAAGACTTTTATTATAGTTTTGTGATTCCTAAGGCTAATAGATTATAGAAATATGGTTATCGCAATTAAGAATAGTTAATTACTCGTGATAGGAGAGTACTGTTGCAAGCGAGATCTATAAGTTCTAGGTAAGTGTAGATCTATCCCATCTTTGTGGATCTAAAGTTGTAATCTTTTGTAGTTGTTTTATTAATTAAAGATTGTATAATTATATTGAAGGAATTGTGGAGATAACTAGGAACTTTGGAGGAACTGTATCAAAGGTTTTGCAGTGTTTAGAACAATGAAACAGGTGTGTTAAATTCTTATTATAGATTTATGATTAGGGTTGTAGATCTTTTGAGTAAGATCATGAAATTTAGGGTTAGGTTTAATATTGTAGTTGCAATTGAAATTGATGTGAAATATGTTGATGGTTAGGAATACTTATGAGATTAGGGTTCCTATTCCATTAGAAGTTTCTGTTAGTGGATTGGACTGTTGGAAGCAATACCTAGTACGACCTTACCACGTATGTTTGTTGGCGCTTGTAGGATTAGTTGCAAAATTTAACTTAACAAATATTTGACTTTAATTGAAACGAGTGTTGGTTGTGAGTGGCTATGGTTAGTAAAGGCCATGCTAGAGTGTGATACTAATGCTGGCAACCTGATGATCCTTGTGCCGTGTTGTCCCTAGTGGAGCCATACTGGAGATGATTCCAGTAGATTAGGAATCGTTACTAGCTTAATTATGGAACGCAAAAATATATAAATATATATATATATATTATTTACATATGTTTACTTCAGAGTCATGAGTTACTTCCAGGTTTAGGATTAGAGATCTATAATCCTAAACTATGTTGGTTGTAGACTTAAGAAAAGATAATAAATTGTGCTTGTTACATTAACACTTAAGTTGTACGTGATATTGTGTTGTATGATCCTGTGCATGTGCTTTCGGTTTGGTGTACTGGGTATTTTTCACTCAATCCTTATTTTTCCCACAGGTACAAGTGAAGACCCTATTTTTTATGATCTGACAGGATACGACGTATTCATGGATTATGGGGAAAGCGATAGTAGATTTGACCCTTCTACCGACAATTGAGATTAGTATATTATGAATAGTGGATCAAGAGGAAAAACTTTATATTTGATTAGTTATCTTTTATTTCTTTAAAGTTGACTTGTTTAGTTTATGATTTAGAAGAATTAAGGACATTTTATTTTATAAGTATCCTTTAATTGTGAGATTTTGGAGATATTTGAGATATATATATATATATATATTTGATGATTAGCAATTATAGCCTTTGCATGTCAATCTTCGATAGTGACACGTGGTGGGCTGACAATGGTTTAGGTTAGGACGTTACAATATACACCATATATTAATACAATTGGAGTTTCAATTTCATTAAATTTGCACCCATACAAAACCAAGCATACAAACAACAAATTTCAGCACTCTTAGCTAGGGTAATATTGTGGTTTTCCGAAAAAAAAAGGTCCTAAATGCATTGTTTGAATTTTTTTACTTTTAATTTAAAAATTGGATTTCTTAATTCATGATTGGTGTTTTGGATAACTTCAAATTAAAATATGGTGAACCAAATTAGAGTTTTCACCCTTGTTGTGACATATGCATTAATTAAAATTTACCATTTGAGGAGATTTTAATTTAGTTAATTATAAATTTCAGTGAATAAGATTTTCACTTAAAATATCAACACTGTGAATTTTATATATGAAAACTGGAAAAGGAACTAGACACATAATTTTTAATTAGTTTTATCCTTTACACGGTTACACGGCAGTGCAACTCCTTGGAAAATTCCCGTGCTTGTAGATGAAGGGTTTATTCGATGTTCTGTTTTTTACTTGTATTTATATTTGTATAGAAATAATGTGTAAATATCTTAATTTATATTTATATTTGATATTTTTTTTTACCAAAACTGATAATATTTTCATCTGTATTTATTTTTTAAAAAATAATTTGTTAAAAAATTAAAAAAAAATTATCTAGAACACCTAAAAAAGCAAGTCAAACAGGCCCGAAAATCGTCCCAGAGACGATATGCATAACCACAAATGTATATTCCGGATGTAGCCTGAATTGCTTGATCAGACGATCGTTATTATATTACGTCGTTTGCCTTTTGCGAACTTTGTTCAACGACGTACGTTTAAATTCTTTTCTTTCCTAAAATATGCTTTCCTTTGTATTTCTCTTAACCTCTGTCCGACTAGCTTTTTCTGATGAATAGAGATATATATTTTAATTTTTTTAACAAATTATTCATTAAGAATATATATATATAGATAGATAAAAAAAGCCCTGTATTGATAAAATATAGATGCCAATCAAATATATTTATAAATATCGTTTCGATACAGATATAAATGAAAAACAAATCATTAGTGCATGAATTATGCTAATACCCGATATATTTATTTCTTTGTTTTAATGTAATTATGCGTTTTATATAGCATTTTTCTATCTACAGATGAATTATATTTAAAATAATTTGCCCAAAAAAAAACACCTGTTTGCTGGCACAGTTTTACATCGGTCATCATTCCACGCTCTTGGAACAAACGCATAATAGCATCTATGGTAGGACTTCTAAAATATTTTCAAAGATGTTATATTAGTGTTTTAATGATTCTTTTTTTTAAAGAATTTCATAAGTTTAACTTTAAAATTTATTACATAAGTTTTTTCACATTTTGTTAAGAATTGTTGGTCTTATATATTTTTAAATAATACACTTAATATAATAAAAAAAAATTATAAAAAGATATTAATAACTTTATTATATTAATCTTTAGTAGAGGACCTCAAAATATGTACAATAACCTCTTCCCATCCTAAGAATCTCGAAAGGTAAAGTTTTGTTTTAATATTGAGTCTCGTGTTAAAGATACAGCCTATGCTTCCTTAATAGAAAGGAATACCATTAATAACTTTAAGTGGTTGATTGAAAATAGCATTAATATTATATTTTTAATAAGTGAAAAGCATAATTACGAAAGAAAATCATAGAGCAATCTTGACAAGCGACCACAGACATGATCTTGAATTGATGATGTTGATTGGCTTTTTTTTTTTTTTTTTTGTCTATTTAAAGTTAATAATTGACAATAATATGACGAATGACGATGGCCATGGTAATATAATCACTAAAAAAAAAAAAAAATAGAAAACGGTGGTATGCACTAGAACTTTATGAAATTCCTGGTCAATATTCGAATTAAGTTATCCAGTTTCTGTAGGCATTGATAAAAAGCTTAAAATGTGTATGATTGATAGTCCAATATGACATATCACAACTATATTCTTCACTCCTTTGGAAAAAAAAAAAGGAAAAAAGAAAGGGATTAGATTAGAACAAAATGATGTGACGTTTAAAAAATTAATAGCGAGATTCTTTTCTCATCATTATGATAATCTTGTCTGCATAAGCCGACGATCCCAAGTATCGAGCCTACGCTTTACAGACCTTTTGTTATTCTGATTTCTGGACAATTGTGATATTCCATGGGATATGCAAGCATACATGATAATTGAATTGATAAACATATTCGAATATATTTATTGAATGCCCATGGTCAGGCTATTAGGCAAGAAATATATATATATATATATTTAATATTTATGATATGAAAGTATTAATAAAAATTTTAACATTAAAGCCACATATATGTTAAATTTCTATTCATATTTGTGCACCATGTGTACATGTTATGTAGCCTTTCATACCTAACATATCATTTCTCGCACATCTTACATTTTAAGCCACCGCCTATGTGTGCCACAGATTAAATTTTTATGGGAAAACTAAACCAATTATGCTAATAGATAATAGGATATATATCAAATTTAGTATATAAACTTTGTATATAATTTTAATTTGATATTTAAATTTTGGAGTTCTCAATTTAATACCTAACTAAATTTTTTGTGGTTATTTTTACTAATTTTTTAACACTATTTACTTTATCTTGTGATATGAAAAAGACAGTTTATAATTGAATTTTTATCATGTATATTAATATTTTTTAGTACTTATAAGTTGTTTTTTCCATATCAACAAATAAATCAAATGGTGTTAGAGAAATAGTAAAAATAATTATAAAAAGTTTCAATAAGTATTAAATTTGACACTTTAAGATGTGGGTATTAAATTAAATTTTCATGGAATGTTCAAGCATCAAATTTTATATTTTCCCTAAATAGTAACCACAAAAAGGGATGTGCATGGTACGATTTAGTTCGGTTCGTTTTGTACCTCGAACCAAACCGCATCATATTTCATAGTTTGGTTTTTCTTTTATATTTGAACCTAACCATACGGTTCAGTTCGTACTTTTTTTAACCAAAAATGATGTTACACTCGACACGAGTTAAACATACAAGATCAAAGTTTACAAAAGTGTGCATTAACAATTAATGAAAGTAATTAGGGGTGGGATAATCTTATTTAAAACACAGGTTCTGGCGAGGCTTTCGGCTTTTGCTCCATTATAGCTTCCTCCCTTGATTAAGGTGCATCTTAGAGAGTTACAACTATTGATTACGTCGATGATGGATCACTCTAAGGATAAACCATCTCCTAATTCCTATGTTGATTGTTCTTAACCGTCCAATCAGCGTTCATGCTTTCTGAGAGAACAAGGAGAATTGGGATAGGACCACCACTCGTTTGAATACAAGTATTCTTAATCTATTCCTAACCCTAAGATCAATAATAACGGTGTCACTTGTGCTGTCGACAATAATGCAATTTTAAAATGGTAACAATTAATATGAGTTCTTGACACGTATCGTGTCCATATGTCCAGTGAGTAGGGCGTTGAATAAAATGGCAAGGGAAACAATAAGAGACAAAATCAAAGACAATTGCCTTGAATGTGTCATTGTATCGAGGATCTTGTTCCCTTTCTTGTAATCTAACTCTTGATCCGTGTACTTCCCTTTTAACACTTCCATTATATTCTAACGACTAATGTTGGATGATGCATGGCGTTTTGATCATTTTCTATATATTTTCTTAAGCATGACAATTAAGATTTCATAATTTGAGAAAAAATTATAGTAGATGGAATTAACTTTATCAAATAAAATATTAATGTTTGTATAAATAGGATACTGATATTTTGAAACGTGGTAGGGAATTAGTTCGGATTAATCAAATTCTTTGGCTCAGATGCAAACCAAAAATCAATACTCGGATGCAAGTATTGTAGTAGAGAAAAATATTACTAGTGTATTCTCCTATAGTACAATAGCCAGATACTTATACATATTAGTGTCTGTACATGATTTTAGCATTTTCTTTGCTAGCTCATAATGAGTGGAGAATATTCTGTAATCATACTGAGAAATAAAAACTTAACAAACAATTTAAAAACCCAAATAACAAATAAAAAATAATAAATGGTGCTACTAGCCACCGGTCCATGCCCTGTAATTGAATTGGCAGAGGCCCATTAGAGGCCCATCCAATAAAGCCCAGCCCCTCTACCAATTAATCATCCGCGTTCCTTCTTTCTTTTCCAACCCGTACGTGCAGTAGACAAGTCTTGTCTTCTTCTTTTTTCACTTTCTTGTCTACTTTGTTATTTCCCTTTCCAAACCCTAGGTTCTCACTTCCTTCATCGTAGGTTATTTCCTCAATTTCATTTGTGTAGATCATCCCTACATCAACTTCCTCTCCTTCAAAAATCCTTGTCCACAAGGAGTGATTCAGAAAATGGAGTTTCATGTCTTCCAGAAATTCCCAAGTTGCTTCTGACAAGGCCTTGTTCCTCCATAAGATAAGTACTTGCGTTTCTACATGCATTCCTTTCTTAATCATCCTCCTGTTTAAGATAGCTTGTGGTTCTAACTCCTCCATTATTTGAATTGTAGGTATTGTTGGTGGCTCGGATGGAGGAGGTCCATGGAACTTCTTGAGATGAGAGATGTGGAACGTTGGGTGGATTTCAGCATGCTCTGGCAGCTCCAAGCGGTAAGCCACCTCTCCAATTTTATCTATGACTTTGAATGGTCCGAAGTACTTAGGGTTTAGCTTGTGTTCTTTAGACTTTCTAAGTCAATGTTGTCTGTACGGCTGGATTTTGAGTAACACGAGATCCCCAATCTTGAATGTCCTATCAGATCTCTTCTTATCTGCAATCTGCTTCATGCGATGCTGAGCTCGCTTGAGGTGAAACCTAAGTAACTTGAGTGTGTCTCCTCAAGTAGTTAGAATTCTGTCTACCAAGTCATTCCTAGAGTCCCCATGACATAAGGCAAATGCAGTGGAGGGGAATAGCCGTATAGTGTTTAGAATGGAGTGCTATGAGCATTGGTGTGGTAATTAGTATTGTACCCCATTCTGCTAAGGACAAAAATTGAGCCCATCTCTTAGGTTCTTCAGTAGTCATACATCTTAAGTATGTACCCAAACATCAATTGACTACTTCGGTTTGACCATCCGTTTGCGGATGGTATGCTGTGGACATATTGAACCCCATGCCTTGTAGCTTAAAGAATTCGTGCTAAAATGAACTGATAAAGACTGGATCTCTATCACTAGTTATGATCTTTGGAAGATCATCCAATTTATAGATGTGATCCAAATAAACTTGGGCTACAAAATGAGCATATTTACTTAACCGATCAACCACTACTAAGATTACCTCTTTACCATTAGATTTAGGTAATCCTTCAATGAAATCCAAGCTTAATTCTTGCCAGCATTCCTTAAGAACCTCTAGGGGTTGTAGAAGACTAGGATTAGCCACATTCTCAAAATTGTGCTTTTGGCACACCTCACAGTTTCGAACAAACCGTCTCACATCCGTCTCCATCTTAGGCCAGTAAAAAACCGAAATCAGTCTCTTAAAGGTGGCTTGGGCTCCTAAATGTTCGCCCAATGGTCCCCCATGAAAGTGATGTAATAGAGTGTTCCTTGGTTCTTAGGATGGACCAACCACTACTCTTCCCTTCCTCCTAAGTATTCCTTGATCCCAAGTGAATTGTTCAACTGAATCTCCCCTTTCCAGTTTATCAATGAGTGAGCTGTAACCTCCAAGCAGCTTCTAGCTGTTTTGTATTTCCTGCAAAAACAAAGGTAAAACTGTAGTGTGGTGAAGCTGCATAATTTCAGCTATAGGAACACAAGATAGTGCATCTGCTGCCCAATTGGATGTGCCACTTTTGTACTCTATGTAGTAGTCCAACCCCAGGAGTCTCGTGAGCCATTTTTGTTGAGTGGGTGTGACCAAACGTTGTTCTAACAAATATTTTATGCTTTGATGGTCAGTGTGTATCGCAAAGCGTCTACCCAACAGATAATGCCTCCACTTTTCGATTGCATGCACCAGAGCAAGCAATTCTTTTTCATAAACTGATAAACCCTTATGTTTAGGTGCTAGTGGCTTGCTGAGGTAGGCAATTGGGTGTCTCTCTTGCATAAGAATAACCCCAATACCATCCCCACCCGCATCTGTCTCCACTACAAATTCCTTGGAATAGTCTAGTAGTTGCAATACTGGAGAGTTCATCAATGCATTCTTCAATTGATCAAATGCAATCTGTGTTGTCTCATTCCATGTAAATTGGTTTTTCTTCAAAAGTTGGGTCAATGGTCTGGCAATGAGTCCAAAATCTTTAATGAACCTTCGATAATACCCTGCCAACCCCAAAAATCCTCTAAGTTGCTTCACGTTCTTTGGAATGGGCCATTCAATGATGGCATGTATTTTCTTGGGATCAGTGGCAACCCCATGTGGAGTGATTATGTGACCCAAGTATTCAATACTTGAGACTCCAAAGACACATTTGCTCCTTTTCAAGCATAACTTCTCCCTACTCAGTGTTTCAAAAACCTTCTGTAGGTGTTCAATGTGCTTGTCCATATTATGACTATACACCAATATGTCATCGAAGAAAACCAGCACAAACTTCCTTAAAAATGGCTTAAATATTTGATTCATAAGTGCTTGAAAAGTAGATGGACATTAGTTAAGCCAAAGGGCATAACTAAGAACTCATAGTGACCTTCATGAGTTCTAAATGCTGTTTTATATACATCATTAGGATTCATCAGAATTTGATGGTAACCTAATCTCAGATCTAGCTTACTGAAATAGCTGGAACCAAATAATTCATCAAACAAGTCCTTAATAATAGGAATAGGAAACTTATCCTTAATAGTATTCTTGTTCAACTCCCTATATTCCATGCACATTCTCCAAGTGTTGTCTTTTTTCTTTACCAACATTACTGGAGATGCAAATGGACCGTGACTAGGTTGAATAATACCACTAGTCAACATTTCCCTTGCCATTTCTTCTAGGACAGTCTTTTGTAAAGAGGAGTAGCAATAAGGTCTAAGGTTGACTGGTATAGTACCCTCCTAAAGATATATTCTATGATTCAGCGCTCTAAGGTGGTAGAGATCTTGGTTCCTCAAACAAAGCATGATACTCTTCCAATAATTCCATCAACTTTGGATGAGCCCTGTCTCTTGATACACTCTCCTCATTGGGTCCAATTGTTTTAATGACCCAACAATGTATTTCAGGGATTGTGTGAGTTCTAGTCATCAGTTGTGCTAACTTATTACCAGCAATGTTATTTAAGGACTCTTGTTTTCTATTCAACTTGCAACTTCTTCCTTCCCACATAAATTCCACAGTCATGTCCTGGAAATTCCACTTAATCTGGCCTATCCTTGTGAGCCACGACATTCCTAGGATAAGATCATAGGAGGATAAAGGTAGGACATAGAAAGTTGCTATAAATGTGATTCCTTGCATCTGCCATTGAAAATCCACAACTTGGTATCTATTGCTTAATTGTGTTCCATCAGCTAAGGTAATCCTTATAGGAACAATTTTCTCAATAGTACACTTAGTAGCTCTAACTAAAGCTCCATTGACAAAATTAGCTGAGCTACCAGTATCTATCAGTATGGCTAGTTTCCTTCTTTTATAGAAACCTTGGACCGACATACTGCTGTCAGAATCTCCTAAAGGTTTCCCTACTGCACATAGAGTCAGCTTTGTCATGTCTTCTTCCAACTCAGCCACCACATTAGCTACATACTCATCATCACCTCCTTGATCATCTCCTTCAATTACCAACATGTTCAGCTGCTTGTTTTTACACCTATGTCTAGGTGCAAGGGGTTCATCACACTAAAAACAAATTTGTTTTTTTCTCTTCTCTTCTAGTTCCTCAAGGGTCATTCTTTTGGTTGTTCTGGGAGTGGAAATAGTATTCCGTTTAAGGTAAGTGTTTGAAGCTTGAGATGAGGAGCCAATGTGAGATGGTCTTGTATGGGTATGGGTTTGAGTTCTGGAGTTGGGTGGATATGAGGGCAAGGGTATTAAAGGCTGTGGACGAAAAGAGGATGAGAATGTGTTATATGAAGAGGTTTGGCTTTTTGTGGATCTAAGGTTATTTCTAGAAGATAAGGTAGTGGCTTCTTGTAGCTTGGCTAGAGTGAATGCTTGGTTGAGGGTGTTAGGTTGGAACATACGAATTGGAAGTTGAATTTCAGGTTTCAACCCACTGAGGAAACAGCTAACTAAGTGCGATTCAGGTAGCTGAACTTGGGTAGATAAATGCATAAACTCATCTAGGTAGTCTTGTAAAGAACCTAACTGCTGTAATTCTTAAAGATCAGCCATGGGATCATTAATGAAAATTTTTTCATTAAATCTAGCTTGAAGAGCCTTAGTAAGCTCTTCCCATGTCATTAGATAAGCCTCAGTCCTAGATTTAGAATAAGTAATGTACCATTCATATGGTTTATCTTCTAAATACATGGAAGCAATGCTTACCTTAAGATGATCAGGGGTTCCATCAAGAGTAAAGAATTGTTCTGCCCTCATTTGCCAATTTATGATGTTTTCTCCATTAAAAATTGGAAACTCTAGCTTGGTGCCCCTCATTGGTAATTGATACTCACAATTTGCTCCTGTTAATGCTGTCGGTGCAGGTTCCACCGGAGTATTAGGGTGTTTTCTTCCTTGAAACCCGACACTTGAAGGAGACCTAACACTCTCCAAATTCCCTTGCAACTGCTGCCGGATATCTTCAAGTGCTTGACCCTGTTTGTCAATAGCTGCTTGCTGCATTTTGAGGGTATCAGTGAACATTTGAATCCATCCATCATTTTTCTCAACCTTATCAACCATTGATCGCACAGCTTCTTCCAATTTTTTGAAGTCACGTAATTCACCCCCCATGGTTGCTGGCTCTGATACCAGATGAAACATGGTGGGGAATTAGTTCGGGATTAATCAAATTCTTTGGCTCGGATGTAAACCAAAAATCAATACTCGAATGCAATTATTGTAGTAGAGAAAATATTACTAGTGTATTCTCCTGTAGTACAATAGCTAGATACTTATACATATTAGTATTTGTACATGATTTTAGCATTTTCTTTGCCAGCTCATAATGAGTGGAGAATATTCTGTAATCGTACCGAGAAATAACAACTTAACAAACAATTTAACAACCCAAAATAACAAATAACAAATAACAAATGGTACTACTAGCCACTAGTCCATGTCCTATAATTGAATTGGCCGAGGCCCATTAGAGGCCCATCTAATAAAGCCCAGACCCTGCCAATTAATCATCCGCGTTCCTTCTTTCTTTTCCAACCCGTACGTGCAAAAGACAAGTCTTGTCTTCTTCTTCTCTCACTTTCTTGTCTCCTCTGTTATTTCCCTTTCCAAACCCTAGGTTTTACTCCCTTCATCGTAGGTTATTTCCTCAATTTCATTTGTGTAGATCATCCCTACATCATATTTCAAGTAGTTAAAAAAAAGAAATTAAAGTTTCATAAAATGAATAAAAAGAAAGACCAATATTTCGGATAGCTAAACATATAGATCAACGTTTTAAGTAACAAACAAGAAAAAAAAGGACTTTTTATTTTCACAACTTTATATGATGTTGATTTTTTTTAGTTCTTTAAAATGTTGATCCTTATTTGTCCTCCATTTAAAATGCTAATATATATATTTTTTAACTACTCGAAATATTGATATCTTGAACTTACCTACATTTTAATATATTTACCTTGAAAAAATGGATCAATATTATACAAAATGTGACGCATTTGGGTGAAGATGTGTAAATGAAATCACAATAGCTTCCATTTGTAGTGCTAAAAAAACATTGATTGTATTTTTTAATCACTTAAAAAAAAAAAAAACCCTTTTTACAACACCTTGTACAACCTTAATCCTCTTTTGAACGACTTAATAACTTATAACGACGACTTTTGTAGCTGATTATATCTTTGAATTTCATGAGTGCCCGTCAGTGATGGATTGAAAATGTTTTCATGCGCGATGGGAGAGATGCTTCATGTTATTATCAATGGTTATTTCTTAATAAAATGGTGAGTAGTTGACAATCATATATGACAGCTTTATAGTTTTATTTTGTAACAAAGGAAATATATATAGACGTTAGAGTTATTACACACGGAATAGATGATACCTCAGCCATGGCTATTGAAAGTCAAAATAATGCACAAGAAGATGTCAACCATGTGATGCAAAACAAGCACCATCAATTACTTTACGAGTTTATATTTTATTGTGAGTCATACTGAAAAAGATTGCTGTCCAATTCTAATAATAAATATCAATTAATTTCGTAAATTTTGTTCATTATTGAGAATTCAAATAGAAAATCTTCCTTTATTGATGATTAAAAGTGTAACCTTTACTATTCTAAAGAGTGGTGTCGGATGACATTTTGGTCTTCTTCATATATATGTATACACATATATATTACATCATTTTATATTTTAAATTTTTTTATTATTTTTAAGCCAATATTATTCTATTCTACTCCAAACAAAAAGATAAACCCATTACATATATATGTATATTCAATTTTTAGCAATCTACTACTCGAACTTTTTAATTTGTATAATTTAGTACCTATGCTTTTCATTCAATTACAATTTAGTGAAAATTTAAATACTAAATTAATAATCAAATTGAAAGTACATATAGTATATCATGTTAAACTGAATTATTCTACATGTGATTTTGATGAGAATAAAAGTTATGTAAATTTTTTACATTTATAAGATAAGAAAGTAGAGCCTTTATCGATGAGGCAATCCAACGTGCAGCTCTTCAATTTTAAAGGCGTGACAAGCTCGAACTTAACGTAGACTTTGGACAGCAAGCCGATGGAATAATAAAAGTCGCCGTTGCGCGTATTTGATATTTTTCGACTGTCAAACGTTATCTTCAACGGATGTTTGAACTTTTGAATACTATAAATACAGATTCCTTGGGAGATTCAAACAAGTTTTAGAGCCTATATTTGCAACAAACAAATAAAAAATCCTCTCATAATTCTTATACTCTTATTCAAATTGAAAGTACATACAGTTTCTAAAAGCACAAATATTAAACTATAAAATATAAAAATTTATACACTTAGTTATTATAAATAAAAGTACAAACACCTACGCCAAACATATATTAGTTTTAAGAAATGATGCTGAAAGAACATGAATGGAATATAATTAAAGATGGTGGACATAATTTTCTCATGAGTACTTTCCGAGTAATCACATATCAAAATTCAAGTAGCTTTTTAATTTTGGACATGCCCACGGAAAGTTCATTCCGTCTAGAATATAATATATAATAGAGGGTTATTGGTGAGGATATTAACGTTAAATTGAATGAGAATGGAAAGCAGCTAGAAGCATGAATGTCATTGTGAAGCACAGCCACATTGTAGGGCTAGTGCGAAACCATTTGTCATCTTATTAGGCAATGTCCCTTCATGGGTACCCACATTGCAAAACTGGAGTGACACAAGCCCTGATTGTTGGTGTGAACAGGTTGACATTTAAAATATGAAAGCAAAGAAATACAAAGAAAATTCGGCCTTCTCAATGTCGATTTCTGTGGCCGGCCAACATGAAATATTAAAAGAAAGTGCAACTGGGCAACATGTCCTCAATGCTCTTGCAACTTTGTGTAGCCCTAATTTCGTGGAAATTTAGAGATATAGTAATATTCAGTCACGGCGTTTTGAGATCAAAAGTTATGGTTAACTTATTGACCTTAGGGAAGAATAATAGAGAAAACTAATAGGGAGGATGGTGTGGCTCGAGGAGTGTTATTGGACTAGCTCACAATTTTAGTGCCCTTTTCACATTCATTTGCTTTTTATTCCCCCGCGTTCAATCCTGAATAATAATAACAACAACAACAGCAAAAACAAACAAACAAATAAATAAACAATTGTGTGTTCATGAGATACCTAGACTAGCGTATTATTTATTTAAATGAATTGTGTTTAAACTTTAAGTTAGGCTTGTGAACAAGAATAAGCTTACAAGTAAGCTTGTTAACAAACTTGCTAACAAACTCATTAGCAGATTTGTGAATTTTAAAATATTAATATATAATCAAAACAATAAAAATTAATTTTTATTTAATATACATATATATATTTAGCGACTCTTATATATTATTTTTAGATTAAAAATGAAAAATGGGTCATCTCAATAAGTAAAGCTTGACTTTAAAATTTCAAGCTCGATAAAATTTTTATAGACTTGATGAAAAGCTCGGCTAAACTCAAGTTCAATTTATAAACAAGTCAAATCTAAGCTCAAAATAAAATTATGATGCTAAACAAGCTAAGTTCGAGCCTAAGTTTTAGACTCAAGCTTGAGATCAATAATTTTTAAATGAACCGCATCCTAATCTTCACAAACTCAGCTTGATTGGGCTTGTTCGCAGCTTTCTCTCGTCTCCGCCGTTGAGGTTCTCTTATCTACCTTTTAAATCTCCATTCACATTTACGACATCGAGACCTTCAAAAGAATTGAGCTGACTACTATATTAATATATTAAGCCACTTGAATGACCCTATCTGGACCCGTGTTCCCTTTTCGTTGCGCGTTTTTCGGGTCGGTATGATATACATGCAAAAGTAAAACACAAACTATGGGAACTTATTTAACTTATTAACCTATGCATCTATAACAAATTTGTACAAAAGCTAGCTATTTTGTTAATTACTTAACCCAATAATATTATAAGCAAGATTTCTTGGGATTATAGATAAATTTAGAAAACCTGATAGAATACACAACCTAATTAAGGAAATCAATTATAGATAAAATTAGAAAACTTGGTAAAATACACAACCTAATTAAGGAAATCAAGTAATGTTATAAGTGGACAAAACAATATAATGATTTATACAATAAACTCATCAAATCAAATCTCTTTGTGACATCCATGTGAATCATACATGATTCTAGGGTTCTACTACTAGCTGTAAAAATCATCCCATGACAAATAAATAGAGTTAAAAACCTAATTATCGAAGTAGCTTTTTTATAAAATATAAATAATACTTAATGCACTTGTTAATCTATCAAATAGAGAAGTACTATTACTATATATACCTTTTTTTTTGTATACATCAATTATTTTATAAAATGTGTAATCATTCTTGCAAAATGTGCTTTTAGACTCTTATTATATGTATATTATTGGGATATACTAACTAATTCAAGTGAATGATGAATAATTGACGACCAAATTCGACACATTTAACATTGCTTATTTTGTCTATACGGAAATACAGCTTAGAATGTTGGAACTGGCAGATAGATGGAGATGGGGCTTTGTGTAGTGTTGTGCACATTGAGAAAGATTAGTGGTTGGGATCTATTTGGGAGGCTAAGGAACTGTCAATTCCTAACATTTGTTTTTTGTTAGGTTTTGGACACGTATGTGCAGCATCCGACAACTGAGAACGTCCCTGGTTCAGCCGAATCCCAAAAATCCTGCACCATGTCTCCTCTTTTCACGATCCTGCGCTATGTCTTCTTCACTGGGCGCTCGGTGTGGCCATGTTTCATGCTATCCTCGAACGTAATCCCAAGTAAAATCTATATAAAAAAATACTTACATGGTATATCATTTGAAGTGACCTATCGGAACATGCAATCTTTTGACAACTGTAGGACATGCATCTTAATAAAGAGTAGAAGCTTTAATTGAGATACGATAATGTTGTCCTCCTAGTTGCCACTGTACATTGTTGACGGTGGTCGGTAGAAATAAAAATAAATTAAAAAATTCGTTTTTGTATATATTTAGATTCGATTCCCATATATGCTGACTTGATATATTAAAAAAGAAGAAAATAAAAAGAATCTATAATTGATCTTTTTTTCGTTAAGATGCTGAACCTTCGTGCCATTATATGTTATTATTCCATCTGGCTGTGTTAAATTCGCGTCATAGATTTGAGTTTTGTTCAGAAAACATAGTTTTCCATGCTTATGATGATAATGAAGCTGGTCTTGCTACATGAACATACTCCATTTTCTTGGTATGTTGATTAAAAATCCTGGCATTTCATTATATTGTTTCACTTGACTCAAAAGCACAATCTAATGAATCTTTCGAACTTGAGTGCTTTATTGTGAAAAATGTTTGTAACACAAATGAAAAAGAGTATAAAAACTTAGGACTTCTCATATATCTTTCCTTGAAAAAAAAAAAAAGAAACCATCTTAGGTCATTTAACGTCAATTTAGATGCCAAAAAACATGATTAAGTTTCTCAGAGCAATCAGCCATGTATATGTATATATATATATATATAGACACACACAATGCAATCTTTCGAGCAAAAACTTCAAAGATATAAATGAAAACATATTATATGCTTATATATGTGTATATATTCATACATATATATGTATAAATATGTAAACTTTTCTATCCAGTTTGATATTATTAATCACTTTCTTAAACTAGTGATAAGTCTAGGAAATTGAACCCAATCATGAATGTCTTAGGACAATCAAGTTTGATAGGCTTTGAAGAGAGATGATTGGAGTGGATTGTCTATATTTAGTCCTAGTCGATTGTCTTGCATACAAAATATATATTGGAAAATGGATTTTCTTAACTCATCATGTAGACTTGATAAGCCTTAAAAAGATTTAAGTAAGACTTAGGCTTTTTTTTCTTAAGTACATGGACTCCTTAATATATAGGATGGGTTTTCATCATCTTTTAAAGCCTTTAGGCTCCTTAGTTCATTTCCAAGCCCATTCCATTACTAAATAAGACTTTAGTTGTTGTTTTATCAAAAGCAACCCTATAATTGTGTGCAAGATCTTATATCATTCATCTATTTTGAAACCACCTAATAATTAATGTCAATCAGCGACATACATAAATATCAGACGAAACTTCGCATCTCATTTGACATACTTCAAGTATTGATAAACTTTAACTAGAAGGTAAATTTTTGTTAAAACGCCTCTAAGAAAGATGAAAACATTTAAGTTATCAAAGACGAATCAAAGAGTCTTCATAAACACCAATTTTGATACATTGTATATGCAAGCGTTCGAGACATCAAGTTTGTCAATACGTCTCTTCTTTCGATGTTCATCAACATGTCACTGGCTTCAAACTTCTCCTAAATCAGCTCACACCTCAATTACACTTGCAATAGCCACCATTCACCATTATTATGTCATTATGTCACGTTGATAAAAGAATAACAAAACCACCATAGTGTACACAATATTTGATATTTTAGCATATACATCAATAAAATCGTTCTCATCATGAAAACCTTAAAAGTTGTCTTATATGGTGCGTGGATGGGTTTTCTACCAAAATGCTACCCAGCCATCCTCCTTGACAAATGACAACTTGTCCAATTTCCGCTGGTAGCATCCTTTTGTGGCAATATATAACCAACCCAAGAAATGTGTGGTTTTGAAACACTGCCACAATGGTCACTGTTATATCTTCCACTTAATTTCGAGTGCAATTACTGTTTCTTCTGCGAAACGAAAGGTCATACATTTTTGGTAACATCCTTCATTGAGGAAATGTCAAATATGATTGTAAAACTGTTGCGACCCCCCATATGGTATCACATATAATCATATTTTTTTATGTGACACATCTCCAATAAAGAGTGTTGACAAAAATAAATAGTCTACCTATCTTTTACTCATTTTCTACAAACCTAGAAGAGTTGATTTATTATCAATTTGATAATATATAATCAACTTGATTTATGTGATATTTGCTCATTTTATATTTTACAATGATGTTAGGATTATAATTTATTCTAGTGTTATTACATTATATTATTACATTATTCCTATATTATTTTAATATGATTAATATTATTAAACATGATAAATAAATATTGGCACATTTAACCTTGCAACTTTAGTCCCATAGTTTTCTATTTTTTTATTTTTTTTCCTACTGATACTATTTTTCTCATCTCAGTTTTCCTCATTATCAAACTTGGACCTAGCCTCTTGTTAGGTACTAAGTCCAAAGGGAGAGCCTAACCCAAGAGATTAGCTTATTAGATGAGAGAACTTTTTAGGCTTAAGTATCATTCTACAATTTCTCATAGAACCAATGTGGGATCGTAACATTGCTCACCCCTTAAGAAAATCGACGCCTTCGGCGGCCTACTCTAGGTGGCCCACTCTGGATGACTGCACTCTAGCCCTTTTCTAGATAGTCCTTTCTCAGGTAACCCTTTTCCAGGTCGCCCCTTCCGCTAACATCGATCTCTCAATAAAAGCACCAAATATTAGGTACTAAGTCTAAAGAGAGAGTCTAACCCAAAAGACTAGTCTATTAGATGGGAGAACCTTTTAAGCTTAAGTATCATTCTATAATTTCTCGTAAAACCGATGTGGGATCGTAACACCTCCCTACTCTATAGACCTCGAAATGGATTCCTCTCAAGGATAAATGAATACTGATTTTGAGGTAAGAGAACTCCATCCGGTTTCCCAATATAAGCACATTCATATATATTTGTGCACATAATTCATATAAGAAAAATATCAAAGCAAGGAGGATAATTTGTGCATGCTGGAATGTTTAGATTTAACCTAAGAACTGTAACTATTGGTTAACTGTTTATTTATCTATTCTTTTCAAGGGATACTTAAAGAAGAAAACTTGCAAATAAGACTATACACGAGTTAAGTCAAGACGGTAAAGTACTAACTTCATATTGAAGTTTGAGACTTGACTTGAAATTTTAAAACTTGAGCATGACCGGAGCTTAGTTGAGTTAAAATTTTAAACTCAATTCTTATTAGAAGTGGTATTGCACAAACTTAATTCAACTCCATTTAATTTAACTCAATTTAACCAATAATATATATATATATATATATTCAAATCTAATTATCATAATATTAATATTAAGACTTAACTAAAGAATTGAATTTGATTAATATTTATACTTAACTTGATCTTGATTATCTCACATGTTTAATTGACTTAAATTTGATTACTCTTAAATCAAATTCGAATTTTTTTTTTTTTTTGTTATTACAACAAGTGAAGAAATTCAAACATGCTACCTCTTAATTGAAAAACCAAGATAATGAAGCCAATAGCCTACAACACTGTCACATGCCTTTTACAGATATTTGATTCTTTGAATTCTTCATTGTTATTGGATCCCTTTGTGGTAAGTTAGTTACGGTTAACTTTAGATGTAAAGTGCTGCTCCTAAATCATCTAAGGCCCAATCTATCTGCATGAGAATCCTAATTAATGCATGTTACATGCAACAGCATGAGATGTCACTGCATAGGTACTTACAATGTCGATAAATTATTAATATGTGACTATATTGTTGTGATTATTGTTATTATTATTATTATTATTATTATTATATTATTATGGAGTTGGTGTTTTGAAACCTCAAGTATGGAAGATGTAGCTAATGGTGTTTTGGCATAAGGTCTAGAACATGTAGCATGGACTTATTATGAATAATGCTAGAAATCCTTATACTTGAATGGCACTTTTACGGTAAAATTTATAAATTTTAATTGTGCTCAGTTTTAGGTTAATTTTATCATAACTACAGAAATGCCATATCACCATCATCTAGAGGCCAATAAATAACAATTTTCAAAAGCCTTATAAAATAGGGCGTTATTGCATTCACTAGTAAAAATTAGGGCATTAAAGATGAAAGGAAGAGGCAAAACTCACCTCCTATTTGTTAGTAATGCCTCTTTTTTCAAAGGAGTGGAAACGTGTCTCTCATTTTGCTTATAAATATCCGAGATCTCTATCTATACAACTTGTCCTCCCTTCTCTTAGAAATTTGGTCTAGTTTTCTTTTTTTTTTTCAATTTTTATTATTAAATTAATACAAATTATTTATATTTTTTCCCCTCTTTTTTAGGTATTTAAAAAAAAATTGCATCTACTGTGTGTCCTAGCTATTTGTACATTTGAAGGTCACTGATGTAACTTTTTATTTTAATATATTTTTGTGTAAACTACTTTGTAAATCATTATATATATAAATATCTTATATTGATAGAACTATGTTTGTTAATAGCTTATTAATTTATTTAGATATTAATATTTAATATATGTTTTATAAGTTTAATTATATACATTATGACGCTATAGTTTGTCAATTTTTCATACAAATTTATTAATATATGATCTGTACATCCTTGCAAAACATACGCAAGAAATATTTTACCCTAAGGACCGAGCAAACAATTTGGCGATAGGAGGGTTTTCGAAAAAGTGTACCACCGATATCTATTTACTCAGGGTCTTTTTCCAAGCCAAATCATTTGAGGAGGGTGATTCGAAGGAGTAACCCTCTAATGATAAGCTTTTGCAACAAACAGTTGTAAAGCCTTGGACAATTCCAATCAATTGCATCTTTATTGACTTAGGAAACCTACACTTACCCAACCCAAGTGAGAGTTGTAGTACAGTAGGCAATGACGAAACTGACAATGATCATGAACACATCAATAACAATGGGTATAATAGCATGTACAACTAATTTTGTTATCTTGTACATTAGTGAGTATGTAGTGCTCTAGGTATTTTATATCTATAACATTTAATTTTTATTTGTGTAGGTTAGATTTTCCTTGACACAATCATGGAGGATGTTGTTGCCCACCCTGAATAATTCACTAAAGAAATTTCCATTCTAAATCGTTTATCTATTTTCTATGTCCACACATAATCAATATACTAATAGTTCTACTTGTTCCTATAGATAGGGTTTGAATCTAACGACCTCTTGGCTTAGCCTACACATCAGTAGGGATGAATGAGCTAAATCTGGGGGATGATGTCGAATGCGACATCCTTTATGTCTCAGAGCAGGTAAACCCTAATGACTTAGAGGTTGTGGCTATTGAGTAACATGAGATTGCCTAAAGTGTTGAACAAGAGGAGACTGATATCATGGTGCCGAAGAGGTGCCAGGGCATACATAAAGGGATTAAGGTAGAGGAGGAGTTCAGGAGGATCGACCAAAGCATGACAATTACCTTGCCCAACAGAATTTTGTAGTTCCTACTCCACCATTGGGCATTAACTAAATTGATGGTAGACGGTTTCAACAATAAGGCGTGGTCATCATTCCCAAACTCTTAACATCATAACATTATCTAGAGGGTCATGGTAAGTATTTTTTATTCGACACATACTTATGTGAATTATGTAAGCTTCGTTTATTCACTAACATGGTAATTTGTGTCAATGTACGAGAAAAGTTCTCATTGCCAACCGTTTGGCAAAGGATGCAAAAATGGATGATCATGTTGAATTACTTGGCTAGCAAACCATAATCAAAATGTTATAGGCTGAAGAAATATATTAAGAAGAGGTGTGGAGGAGAGGCAGTTGAAAGTCGGCTGCCACTAGGTTATGGCATAAGGTAAAGAAGTGGAGGGAACTTTGTCGCTTCATTGAGACATAAGGATCACCTGGTATGTATGTTTTGCAAACACTATGAGACACATGACTACTCACAATAATCTACCTAAACATTGTGTTGTTTTATTTATTTATTTTGTTGATGCACACATGTCGAGGAGGGAGGGAGGGAGGGGGAGAGGGGACTAAGACATGATTTATCACACACTAACCAATGTAAGTGACAATTTTCATTTTCTACTTCATTTTGCTTTATCCACATAGTGTATGAATTTACATCTTCTAGTTATTGTTTTTGTCACGCCCCAACGGGTACCCTAAACATGACAGCCACCGTACACAATATTAAAACTTAAGAATGACTACCTCAGTCACTCGAAAGCTTCCATATCGTACAAGGTGTACATTCACATCAAAGGGAGATCAGTGGAGTAATGCATTTTAAGATATTGGCAGGAACATGCAAAATATCACTTAATAAAATTTGAAACATAAAGTTTTACAACTTCTAAGGGGAATTCCCCCGATAATCTCCATAACAATATGGTTTTACTAAAGATAAAATAACTAAAGCTAGAAGATTTTAGAAGAAATCTACTCTAAACTTCAAAACAGAATTCCTCTAAAAGCTTCTCAAAATAACGATTCTACCGAGAGGTCAGGATGGTTGGGTGCAAAAAGGATAATCCTGCAATGTCAAAAGTCTATAGGAGTATAAGCATGACTAACTTAGTGAGATATTCCTTACGCAAAAGTACTCATAACAGACAATCAACCAAGTTTAATTAATCAAGCATATGAAATGCAACAACCATAGATCAAAGCAGTACATACGACTATCGGTTTCGTATGTGTGATGGATTTACCCCTCATCGGTGGTTAGGAATGCTTTGAACTGGGCCCGAACGACATCCTTAAAAGTTGCGCGCCTCTTAGGGTTCCAACGAACTGTACTACTAGTCCCGGACTTTCCATACCCAAGTGATCGATCCAGCTCGGCTACACTTGAGGTCGTATTCCCCAAACGTCCTAACCCTCAAGATGTAACTAGGCAACTTACCTTTTAATCCACGCTGAGGAGTAGTAGCAAAATTCGAATGATATTCTAATGATATGCACGAGAATTTATTATATGGGGATTTCAATATGACATTAAATTATTTAAAGCGATCAAACAATATTTGCACACATAACAATACATACATGGAAACATTTATATCAATCACAAATCGGTTCCGATATACTTATTGTTCATTGATCACACACACGATTCACATACATAATTCCCATGATACCCACATGCATATCAATTTTATCTTTTCCTAACATCTAGTGCTCTATTATACAAGCACATGCGCGAGTACATAAGCGTAAAGGAAACTCACTCATCCATAGCGATCTTCTAGGATACGAAGTAATCCTCGGGGAAGAGAAGATCTTGGTCCTCAACACCTAAACAAAAGAAATACCCAAGTGAGTATTTCATCCATCCAAGATCCACTCAAATTCTCTAATCTATCTTATTGAATTCATCAAAATTCGCATGAATGAAATTCCAATTTAAAATGCCATAACTTGCTCATTTTAACTCGGAATTTCGCATATTATATATTAATTTCTACCTACTCAAAAAGATCTAGCTATTTCTAAGGTTATTTTTATCAAAAGAAGTCATTTAGGTCTCGGAATAGCAACGTACAGATTTGGTGCGAAAATTCCAAATTTCAAAACTAGAGTTTTCAAACTTTTCTTCATCCAAAAATCTTTGTACAAAAAATATAGATATTTTGTATGGTTGAATAATCCTTTGAATATATTTATATAGACTCAAACTATATGCATGAATTTAGTGGTGTTGTCTCAACAATGATCTTGTAAAACAATGTGTTTTTGAAAGTGAGAAAAGCTAAGACTTGAAAATCTCCTTTTTAGCTTTGTTTGGAAAATTTGTTAGTAAGTATCTCCTTATTTTAACTCCATTTTTTAATTTTGAGAATAACTACATTTTCAAAAAGAAATTTTAATCTTTTAAGATTCCCATAAATTTAATTCTAGTGGTTTAGAAAATATAGTTTTTCTAAATATTTCATGGTTATAAGTTATAAAGTTTTTCTAAAGTTAGATCCACTTTAAAAGAATAATATCAATGATCTTATAAGTTTATTTTAGAAAACTTATATAGACTTTAGTATTTTAGAGTGTTGGTGAAAAATTTTGATAAATGTGTTTAAGAAAACTCTTGATTAAATCATGAATTAAGTTTAAAGAAACTTTCTTATTTTATTGGTTTAAAAGAGAGTTTGTGATAACTTTATTTTCATTGATAAAATACCATATAGTATTACCACTAAAACTTGAGCTAACTTATCTAACTTTAGAAAATATCTATCAAGATAAAACTTTAAGTTTTTGAAAAAATAATTTCTTATGTGACAAAAACTATTTTTAAAGAGAGTTCTTATTTTTATTACTTGAGAAAACTCATTTTCATTATGATTGAGACAATAACAACATATTCATACATGAATGAGAATATGTAACTATGAGAAATATAATAAAAACAACATAATAAGATAAATTATATAAGAACATAAAAGTAAAGTCAAGTATTGAGAACCTTAGCTTCATCAAGGTATCCTGTGACTAAGAAATACTAGTCCAAAAGAAAAGAAAAGCAAAGAAAGAAAATTGTTTTGACTAGATATGGACAAAATCTAGAAAGACTAGTCTTAATAACAACATGAAATAAATAAATTGCATAACTTGAAAGTAAATAAATAAAAATAAGTTTATATGCTCTAAATAAATATATATACATAATATAATTAATATTTTATATAAATTAGATTAGAAACAAATAATGACAATAATAATAACAACATAATGAAAAATAAAACATGAACAAAAACAAAACATGAATAAATTGTTGCTTCTTTAACTCTCATGAGTCTAAGAAACATACACTAAACTCATGTTAAGTTGTATGAACATGATGAGTGAATAAGAAAAATTTTACCTAAGGTTTATGTGTTTGTTGAAGAAGAATGGAATGGTTTGTAGTAATATGTGGGAATGTGTTTTCTAAAGAAAAGAGAGAACTTGAGAGAGATTTTGAGAGAGGGATTTTATGGAGTGATTTTGGGAGAGTTTTAGTAGGAATTGAATTGTGTGAAAGAATGAAAGAGGAATGGGGTATTTATAGATTTTTGGAGTGGAAATTAGATGTAATAAAATAAAATAGAAAAGAAAACAAATTGATGGATGGAATAGGGGAGGAGGCGCCGGTTTTGGTTGTATAGGGGGGGGGAAGAAATTTATTTATTTTGTTTGTTTTGTAATAAAAGAAGTAATGTGTAAAGTGTGATGTGATTAAAGTTGTATGGGGAAGGTAAATTGTAAGGTATATGTATGGTTGTGTGTAAGAATAGAGTGTAAGAAAAAATAGAGATAGATGAATAGTAATGAATGGTAGAAAAGTACTATGAATAGTAGACTAGACAATTAAAATACCGGTAGTAAAGAAAATACGCGTAAATAAGCTATATCTGATATTTTTAGTTACGAAAAATTCTAAAACTAATATTTTTGAAAACCTTATATTTTTATGAATCTATTGGTGTTGTCGGAATATTTTCACTATCCGGTGCATCGGGGCATGATTTTTGAAAACTGATTTCGATCGGATCCGAAGACACTAAAATTACGAATCTGATATTTTTAAGCTTTCCTATGTTATTACGAGCCATATTCCACAATTATATCAATTTTATTTTCTAGGGTTTAAGAACACGGGATTGCCGGATCTAGATTCACTAGACTAATCATAGAACTAGGTTAATTTTAGTATTCCGGTTGGACTTCCGATTCTATGGTTTTCTTATATTATTGAAAAAATCTAGGGGCTTACAGTTTTTTTCTTTTATGTTATATTTATAATTACATGCCCATATAGAACTACTAGTATAAGTGCAAAAAATTCATGGGCAGCCAACATATCAATTGGAGTCCAAAAAGTCAAAAAATAATTATGTAAGAATATTTGATCATTGTTTCTTTGATAATAAAATATATCCATTTTTTCATACCACTGATAAAACTACTATTCATTTGTTGCAATCAGGCTCGAACCAAATTGAGGAAGGAAGAGAAGGATGAATGTGCTACTGCAATGAGTTAGGAGCCTATGAATGATGATGCTATTATAGACGAGGTATTAGATCCACAGGTCTAGCTATCAACATATCATAGGGTATGGTGCACCATTCATCAAGAAAAAATGTGTCTATTATGAGTAGCCATAGGATAAGTCTGCTATAATTTCGGATTATAATGTTAATGCAATGAGGGATAAGATGAATGAGATGCAGAAGTTGCTTTAAATGTTGATGAGCCAACCTCTAATGCCATATTACAGGTAACTCTTACCACAACCTCAACCTCTACTGTTTAGCTGCTCCAATTCAAGCCAACCAAGCTTCACTTTGATAGCGTTTACACTAGTACCTCCATCTCCACAATCGTACCATGGATATTATCGGATGTCAACCCAAATATCCAGTTACTCTTAAGTGGCACCTCAAGCCCTTGCTAATTCATAGGCAGTTTTGCACTATAGTAGGGCTATCCTCAAGCATTAAGGTATGCATTATACCCATTCCCCGGTATGGATCCAGCACTAGGTTTGGAATCGTCTCAGTTTGGTCCTTTGCTACCATATCAGAGGCAAGACTCACCTTTTTGTCTAACGTAAATTTCACCATATCAGAGATGAGACTAGCCTTTTTGTCGAACATGTTAAGTTAAATGAACGATGAGGCGAAACTCGTCTTTTTTCTACTGTTAAGTGGCAACTTGCCTTTTCTTACCTATAGATGGCAGAACATAGGAGGTGAGTTCTTGCCCATTGGTAGAAATGAACCAAGCCAGTTCACAAACAACTTAAACTCAGCTCTTTATTCACTTGAATTTGATTCGATAATAGTTTAGTTGAGCTTAAGCTCAAGGCCCAAACTTCGTATATTTAGCTTGATCAACTCACGAGCCTAATATAACTTTATCGAATGTAAGTCGACTATTAATATTAATCGAATCCATTCAAGTCTGGGTATTACTATTATTTAAATTAGAATTAAAAATATTTTTTTAATAAATTGAGACTAAATGGCCTTAACCGAGTTAAGTTCGAGCTGATGACTTTATTTGTTTCATTATATTATGATTATTTTGACATCATGTTTTTGTTGTTTTCAAATAGATGTTTATAAAAAAAAAAAACAGATACCAATGAAAAATTGACAATTTAACTCTTAAACTAACTAAACAAATACAATACATATATTATACAAATAAGTTATATATTTAGATTAGATACATATATGATGCAGGTAAAAATCTAATAATCCAAATAGACCCTATATAGTGTTATTTCGAGCTGAACTCAAACTAAAAATGTTAAGCTTAGTCGAGCTCAAGCCAAGTTTGAGCTTTGAACTTTTAAGTTAAGCTTGAGCTTGAGTTTATCATTATACTATCTCAATTTGGCTCGACTCTACTCATTTGTAGTCCTAGTCTCGCCTTGGTAGATCAAAGAGACAATTTTTTTTTTTTTAATGGAACAAAAAATTTCGTCTTGTTTTGAACTTATTACAACTGATGATTTCTGTCTTTCCATCGGTTGGAAACACCATAGTAATTGGAAGTGGCCTATGGCCATTCCCCACCCTTGTATCTCCATGATTTGTTTTGGAAGGTTGATCAGTGGAATGGGAATGCAGGGACATAAGATGACAAAAACTATGCTGAAAGGGAAAGGCATGGCGTTGGCGCAAAACGAGAAAGGCTTTGTCTACGTTAAACTTGTTCACTTGGGATAAAAACAAATTCCGAATCCCTTGCTTTTCACAATTCATATGTCCCATCAAATCATGCAATCTCATCGTCTTCGGTCCAGATCCATGACCTTTGCATGCTCAACCTGACATGGTGACGAAATTGCAGCATTGAACTGTCTACTTATATCCATCTAATTTCCAAAATACGCAGAGCCTCACTTAACTTCCCCTTATCCAAGTTCAGAGGAAGTTCTTGCGGTAAATTTATTTAATAATACTCTTTGACCAAAATTAAATATGTGTTTATGCTTATTCTTCTGTTAGTGAATGGTTTTATCAGTTTCATATAGTTCTATTCGTTATATAGATTCTACTTTTAAATAAAATTCTAAGGTAGTTAACAAAACTTATTTGATGATCATGAACATCATGAGCTAATAGTCAAGTTTACAGAGGAAATTGTCCAATTAATGAAACATTTAAATAAAAATTACATAAATAAAAATTACTTAAAAATAATTATCACAATAATGATATAAAATCACATTTAGTATATGCAATTCATAAATTGAGCATGAATTGCTCTTCTAACATGTAATTCATGTCCGTGCCTAAATCATAATATTTCAATAAATAAGAGCATTGTTTTCAAGGAAAAAAAAAAAGCGAAGAGTATCAACGTGGCCAAATGGGAGCCCCAAACCCCTTTAAATCTATTCAAAACTCAGCAATGCTTTAAAAAAAGAAAAGGTAACTTAATTAAGAGTAATGATACTCTGTATCAACCTGGCAAATACAGAGCCCTAGGCTCCTTTAAGTCCCGCATGCCACTTGTACGTTTGATGTCATACCAATGTTAAATCGCACAACTTAAGTGCAATTTATTAACAACTAAGTCAATCGCTCTTGCAAAAGCATTTATTTTGTTAAAATTGAATGTCTTTTGAATCATGTGATTTTGCGATGGTAATTTGATAATTAATTTTATTTTATTTTTATTTAGATAATTTTTTTTTTTAGAAAATCGATAGACACATGTTTTATCCCAAATTTACTATATTAGGAGAATCTTTAGTCCTAATAACTTTTACGAGATTTTTAAAGTATCTTAACATTTTAAGAAACTTATCTTTTTAAGCACTTTTTTTTATTATACCCTCATGTCTACAAGAGAGTTCATTAATATTATATATATATATATATGTTGTGTATTAAGAGAGTTTATCTATTTATTTTAGTTAACTTATCTTTAAGTTTTTTTATTCATTCTTAACAATTTAATTTAGAAGCATAAAATGAAAAAAGAAGAGCGGTCGTGCCTCAGAGACAATGTTCTTGCCTGCGAAAGACATAGAATAAAGATTTTAAATAATCCAGTAAACGTTTAATAGTCCACTCCTTTCTCTTTTACTTTTTCTGTTTCCATAATATAGGAGAGTTTTTCTCTTTTTTTTTCCCCTTTAGCAAAAAATAAAACTTAGTTTAGGAATTGCTTCAGTCTTCATTACCCTCCTTACGCTTACGCATTTGTTTGGGGGCAAAATGTAAATTTTTGCTTCCTTTAATATTGATCGTATAATTTATCAAAAATATAAACATATAAGGAAATATGAGAACTTGTTTTGCTTGACATTTTCACAAGTCTCTGATTTCAAATTTTAATTTTGGAAAATGATAAATTGTTATTTAACTTTTAATTCTCATTCAGAGGATAAATAACAAAGCAATATCACATAAACCATGGCTTTCAAAAAGCTAACCCGCAGATGTCTCATTCTCGTGCCAAGCCTTATGCATAGCGTGGGGAAAAAACATTAGTGGCGATTTTTCTCTTGCCTTTAAAGATTTAAACTCGTAGATAAAACATCATTGCAATATATACACGTTGATTGCAGTGCAAAACATCCACATGGACAGATGAAAAATAAACGTATTTATTTATAAATAAATTAGATACAAATTAGATACTTATATATCGAATACAAATAAGCTATACATATATATATAAATCAATTAATTTAAGTAGATCCTTACTAGCCTTTTCTAGTTGATTACAGACTGTAATGAGGAAGGATTAAAAATGCAACCGGGACGGGTTTGAGATGGGTATACTAAAACCCAAACTCGAACCCGATACCCAATAGGATTCCCAAAACCCGTCCTAAACCCTATAGGGTTTTTGTCCATAAACCCAAAACCTGCTAGACAAACCTTATAGGGTACCCGGACCCGAAACCTGATATAAAATTAGAATCATTACATAACAAAATATTTAAAAACGTCATTATAAATGTTTTTTTCATCTTTTTCTATTTTCGATCCGTTCCCACTTTATAGGCCAAGAAAAAAACTCTTATCATTACATATGCAATCCTCTTTATAAAATCCCAATCATTTTCATGAGAAGAAAATCATTGAATGAAACAGTGCGGCAACGGGAGTGAGAGGCTTGAATTTGACGAGAGTGAGCCAAGACCAAGACTGAAAGTGGAGACCATAGAGTATTAGTCTACCATCTTAGGGTTTTTTACTTTTTCTAAATGATTTAATAAAAAAGAAAGATATAGCTTTACAATTAATGGAGCACAGCTGATTAATTTTAGAGCATGAGGCTAAACATATATATATATATATATATATTTAAACAGATTCGGGTTTCCCAACGGGTTTTATGCTTGTCTCAAAACCCATCCCAAAACCCTATAGGGTTTTATTATTGATCCTAAAACCCATCTCAAACCTTATAGGGTATTTATCTGGTTAGGCGAGTCGGGTACCCTATAAAAACCCGCCCGCTTACATCCCTTGGAAGGATCTTGAATTTGTTTTTATGAATTAGTGTATGGTGCTTATAACACATGGGCATGAAGACTGGCAGCAAACACCTGAAGACTCCGTCACATACTTATAAAAGCTCTAAAAAACTAAAATTCACCTATAATAAATAAATTATAATTATTTGAAATATCATGCACTAGTTTTAATTTTCATCATTTTACATCTCCATAATTTTTAAATAATTTGTAACCAAACTAAAATAAAAAAAAAAATTAACTAAACAACCTATTTTAGAAGTGATTTTAAAACTTTAATGTTGATGCCCCATCCTACAATTCCAAGCCATCATTATAGCACATAAGCTTCTTTTGTATCTGAAAATAAAAAAATTTCCCTAATAGAATGAGTAGAAATAATCCAATACATAGCATTGCAAACACACAAAATATATGCATATGGTCCTATGTTAATGTAACAAATATCAATTTAGATATTTAATTCAAATGAGACAATCTACACGGGAATACATATGACCTCGAGCAACATTACCTCTTAGGCAATAGTTACGCCAAAAATTGGTTCTCTTATTAGCTATCTATTGAGCCATGACATGATGGTCTAAGCACCTATTGCAATAAGCAAAATGAAATAAATTTAAATAAATAAAGCTTAAAAACATCAAGTAAGTGTTTTAGCTTTAAAAATATAGAATGGTATGATTTTGTATTTTTCCTACTATAAAATCCATTTCAAACTTTGGGAGTGAAGAAAAGAGGGAGCGGTTTTTTTTTTTTTTTGCAAAAATATGTAAAGTGTTTTGAGTTTTATGGAGGCACAGTTTTTAATTTCAAAAAATGAGTCATGGTAGTGATTGCTCTATATGTATATTTGCAATGTGCTGAATGAAATAAATTTAAGGGAAAGTTGGATAACTTTAGAAACTACATGGACCTCACTTCTTTCAAGTTAACACTTACAACTCTTGAAATGCTACGAGGAGAATAACGTGTAAATTTTGCTTATGCATTTGATACTAGTGTCTCATTACATATGATAGGCATAATAAAAGAATGTTTTAAAAATATTTGAAACATTTTGAATTTTTCAAAAGAAAATTCCAAATTTGTTATATAGTTACATTTCAAAGTGGAATATAATCTATCATCATTATAAGTAGTGTTTACTGAGTATTAAACAATGTATAATTTTCAAATCATCTATGTATTTATATTTTGAAGTAGAATAAAATCATTTTTTTAATTAGTTGTTTTGTTCTTTTTTCATTAGATTTAAAAAAATTAATTATTTTTAAAAATTATTTAATTGAACATATTATATGTAATGACACATACCAAATAATCAAAATTTATATGTTGTTTGCCACATTAGATTTTTAGGCAGTATAAGTGTTGACTTTTAAAAAATTGGTGTCATGACCCAAAGGGTGCCCTACACGTGACAGTCCGCCACACTCAATATTTAAACTCAAGTAAGATATCCTTAGTCTTCCCATGAGTTTGAACATCGGGTGTAAGGCTCACTCTCAACATCCAGGGACCATGCTTTGCTTCGTAGTAGTTTAAGGAGACATACATAGCAACAAGAATGTGAATCATAACCGTCTCATATAGAACTATTCTATTACATGAACTAGGAGGCATACCCCCATTAACAACGTTAAGAGTTCTTAGGCTCACAAATTCCCTTGTATTATCCTTCAAACACTAGTTTAGGGAACAGGATTAGAGTCCGTTTCAAATTTTAGGCCCCGGCCTCATCGAAAGCTCCTTAATATCTAAGAGCTGTACCGGATGTCCACGGGTCCTCGGAGATAGCCAAATGTATTCATACTGCAACAGGAAACTATTGGGGTATAAGCTACACTAGCTTAGTGAGTGAAACTTCATATCACAATTAAAACATAGCAATCAAGCATTGATTAACCAATCAAGTGAATGCATCAAACAAGTGAGTTCAACAACATATGACCAGTCGAAAATCATATATGGATGGACTTGCGCCCTCCATCCCGGGTTAGTAGATTAACGAATCCTGTGGTACGACGCCATTTAAGCTCACGGTCAACTGAATAATATTTCATTTTATGGATCACGATTAACCAACAATTTCGTTTTATGGATCACGATTAATCAACAATTTCGTTTTATGGATCACGATTAACCAACATATTCGTTTTATGGATCACGAAAAACCAACAAATGCTAATGCTCCATCCCCGTCATGATATGAATGAGTTCAATTATAATTGAGGTCCAATAATAGATTAATCCAATTCTTTTAGGTGACCAACTAATATTCGCAGACAATCAATTATAACTCCTCGCTATACAAACAGTAGCTTATCACCCGGTCTCGATATTCTTTAAGTCCAACTTCACATATCAACAGCAGACAAGTATATAATTCCCCTATACCCCATCATGCATATTCATTTTTATCTTTGCCTAAACAACTAATGCCACTATCATTACAATCACAAGCAATAATTGAAATCGGAAGTAATACTCACTCGGCCATAGTACGCCAGTCTCTTAATATTAGTAGTCGGGTGGTAGGGTATCGTCGTGCTCGGGATCACCTACCAAATAAGAACAACCTAATAAGAATCTCGTCACTTAACTAATTCAAGCTATGCATCTAAGCTAGACAAAATCGGAATTCTCGTTATTTGCGGAAGTTCCAACTTAAAATGGCCATAACTTAATTATTTTCACTCGAATTTCGCAAATTTTATATCGATTTTATATACTTCGAAAGATCTATCTATTTCTAATATTATTTTCAAGTTTTGAAAACATTAAGGTCACGAAACAGCGGGAATCAGATCTGTTATGTAACTTTCCCATTTCCAAAAAATTGTTTCGCATTTAGTAAAAATGTTTCTAGTTGAAAATTCATGCATGGACGGAATATGAATGAATTCCTAGTATGAATATTATGTAATGAGCTCAATATATGCATGGTCTTGATGATTTTTGCTGATGAACTCTTATGAACTCTTAATTATTATAAACTCCACAATAGGCACTTCTAAAAATCTATTCTTTCCAACCTTGCATTCCCTAGGGGTTTTTTTTTTTTTTTTTTGTTGGATTTTATTCTTGGAGTTTGCTTGTTGTCTAAATAAAAATGAGTCATTAACATCTTATGATCTATGACCTTCATTTATGCATAAAAATTCACATTTTTCACTTTGTAAATGTGTTTTTAAACAAGCTTTTCACAAAAATCCGAATTTTAGAAAATTTCATTTTTTGCATATTTCTTATGAGAAAACTTGTTTAATACATCAAAATTTGAAGCTTTATCATATCTATTGTCTAAGGACTTCATTTAACTCATAAAACATGCAATTTAAGCTTGAATACTAGGTGTTTATATAGGCATTACTCCAAATTACGAATTTAACAACTAATTACTATCTCAAGATTTTCCATTCTAACTCCACTACTTGTTTTACACATTACTTATGCCTAAATCATTAAACTTGTAAAAATCATTCCTTAGAGATACCTATTACATATACCCTTCATTTTTTATGAAAAATATGAGTTTCAAAGTGATTTCAAGGGTTTTTAAAATAGGTTTCAAATTCCATCCGAATTTTCCACTAGGCATTTTTAATAAAATCTTTTCTTTTTTCAAGTTTCTTACTCCTACATGAAGATCTATCATCTAAAATCTATATACATGCAAGGCTAAGCTTTTATGATCATTAATGCATGAAGGCTCAAGATATCCACATGAACATAAATGTAAATAAAAATATGAGTGTCTAAACACTAGATCTACCACATATAGTGCATGAATCATGAGTTTCATGGCATGAACATAACTTTCTATGCAAGATCTCTACTTTACATGCATGAACAAGATGATATTCCAACAAAAAACTCCTTTAAACACATGATCTACTTCTTGTGATGGCTTGATATTCTTATATTAGTGTTTTCTTGTTCCTAGCATATGCTCATTGGGATTGAAAGTGGAAAACACACAAGAATGGTCTTGCCAATATAAGATATTGTAGGAATAAAGCTTAGAATCATCACCTAAATGGAGATTTGGATATGAAAAGAAGGTGAAACAAACTTGTGAGTGAGGGGTGTGTGTGTGTTGGTTCAAGGTAATCTAGGGGGGAAAGAGAGAGTTTTCTTCTTTGCAAATTTTGAAAGAGTGAAAATGAGAGAGAGAGAGAACATGAGCTTTATAGTACATAGATTAGGGTTTTAATTGAATAAAAAGGAGTGAAATAAATCAAATGGAAGGGGAAATGAGGGAGGGGGGCGCCGGCCAAGTGTGTGGGAGGGAGAGAGAGAGAATTGAAATTTTGATAAAATTTATAATTTATGTAATAAAATGTAATAATTGTAATAATTAATTAGGAAACAAAATTTCTTAGAAAAGAAAATTGTAATGAGTAGTTGTAAGGATGTAAGAATAGGGTATGTGTAGTGTGTAGTGTAGGTTGTACTTGTGAATAGTAGACAAGACATCTACTTTACCGGTTGTAGGAAAATACGGGAAAAAGGCTATAACTGTAATTTTTGTAGCTCGAAAAATTATAAAATTTTTATTTTTGAAATCCTTATAAAATTTCGGTTCTAATGAATATTCTGGAATATTTTTCTAAGTTTTTGATCCCGGGGCACGTTTTTCCGTAATTGAGCTTGGGAAGGCCGGGAATTGAAAATTTTCCGAATTTAAAACTTTTCAAGGGTTAAAATATACTTTAAAACAATAATTCATATTCATTTGCTTTATAAAATTTCTTTTATTATGAAACCGAAGGAAAGCAGGATTTAGGGCTTCTAAGCTCCTCTCACTAAGCTTGAACCAGATCGATTTAGGGTTTCGTTATCCAGTTTCTAAAGTTTATTTGGTTACTAGG
The DNA here is from genome assembly GCA_024138025.1 of Combretum micranthum. Classification (NCBI taxonomy): domain Eukaryota; kingdom Viridiplantae; phylum Streptophyta; class Magnoliopsida; order Myrtales; family Combretaceae; genus Combretum; species Combretum micranthum. The sequence continues at coordinate 65,034 of JAMXBD010003417.1, read as the reverse complement.
AAAATCGAGGTATACATTTTAATAAAATTGTGAAATGGATAATAGTAAATAGTACCAAAAGACCAGCTAATCCGGTAGTAATAAAATACAAACAAAATCACAAAGTCAGATAATTCCAGTTATCGAAAATTTTAAAGCTAATATTTTAGAGATCCCTAAAAATATATATATGATTCTAATGGCATTAATAACATATTTTCATTATTTCGAATCCGGGGCACGCTTTTCAAGGTCTGTACCCAACTGGGCTGTAAATAGATTGAAAATTTGCCAATCTCATCTTTTAGAGCATCCTAGACTTAACACGAACCAACTACACCTTTTTTCTCTTATCCCGACTTCTTTAGTTTAGGAATACGGAATTGTCGGATCTAGGCTATGGGGTTTCTCGAGAGTTTCGTGGACTTAGGTTATCCGGTTGACTTTCCGGTTTATGCCTTTGCCAATTTGGAAACTGATATTTTATGTGTATATATAACATATCTGATTTGAGATATTTATTTTAAGGTTGATTTTCGTAAGTATTTAATATTCCTCAGCGTTTTTGAAATTATTTGGATTGAGTTTTATTTCCAAAGGTTAATCATTATCTACTTTTTAATAATTTGTTTTTGGGCTCTATTTTACTCGATTTTTATAAGTTGGAGTCGAATATAAAATTTGTCGTACGTAGTGGTTTTGGAATAAAAGTATATTGAGTTCCTATTTATTTTTAAGGATTCTTATTTTTTCTCACGATTGGAAATTCTGGATCCATTCGAAATTTGGGGCTTATCGAAGTTCGGTTTTAATTCGGAGTGATTTTGGGTTTATCTTCGAATTTTATCTTAGAATTATTTACTAAAATTTCCAGGGCTTACAATTGGAGATTTGTGCAATTTTTATAGTTTTCAAGGGAGATCTGCATGATTTACCCTAAATTTAAATAAATAAAGCCAAAGGCACAAAGTAGGTGCTTTAAAATATATATACAAACATATATACTTATACATTTAATTGTTACAACTACTAACTTCTTTTATTTGTCGCTTATATATGTAATGTATGCTATTTGTTTACCTATTGTAACTAATGTCATGTAATTATTTATCTATTTATTATATTATTATTTTATGATAAAAACATAATTCATTTGTTGGCATTTCTATTACATTGATATTTATTTATTATTATGATATTAATAATTAATTGTAACTTTGTTGAGTAGCTATGTAATTTATTATTACTTTATTTTCGTTATACTTAAGTAATTACTTCATTTATATTATCATAGCGTTTGTGGTTGGGTTTTTAGCTAGCTTATTCTAATAAGTTTATAGTCATGTTGTTATTTTAATTTTTATTGTAGCGTTTATGGTTGATGTTTGCTGCATTTGACATCATTGGTATTAATTATTAACGTATAGAGTGTTACTAATAATCTGAAGTGTTACCAATAAGTATGTAATCCTAGCTATTAAGTTATCACCCTTAACATTACAATGGTTATTAATGTTGACAATTTTATTAAATATGCGATTTATGACATATTAGTCAATTTTTTTTCCTTAATTTGCATTTGTCTAAAGCTATTTAAGCAAGTGTAATAATCATTATGGAGTCAACTTTAGCATTAATAACAAATAGATAATTTTTATTAATACTAATTAATATTACTTTTTTGCATATTAATATGTGTTCAATGTTAACTTTATTGCAAACGTTGTAAGGTTCCCATCATATCTACATACTATATTATTTTTATCTCACATTTGGTAAGTCAATTATAAAATAAGTTATAGGCATTAGTTATAATATTTTTCTTCTATCTAACATTTAAATCTAACATTTGAAAATTTATGATAAATTACATATTAAATTTCTATAATTGCTGTGAACACGCTTAATTATATAGGAGCCATTATTATTATTATTATTATTATTATTATTATTATTATTATTATTTCTTCCAACACTTTTCTTTAAACTTTGCACAATGAGTCAAATTAACCCCTTCCAATCGATATTGCTACTTATTTTAATACCTAATCATCACCTATCATACTTTGTTATTTCATAACACCAACGTTAGAAATTTAAATTTTGAGATCAATTACAACAATTTGTAATATCTCACAATTCAATTTTTTCAAAATTCACCAATTTTACGAGTACCTATAGATCTCATACTGCTTTTTATGCTTGTAGCATCTATTACTTATTTCACTAACCAGTCCCAAAATATTATAATACAACCACTAATTAAAACAAATTTCAATCGTCCATTAAATCAAAGTAATACACTAGGAACTTAATCACTAGTGTATCTATGGGTTAATAATAATTAACCCTAAAGAAAACCCCAAGACATAACAAGTATTAAGGTTTTCTAAAGATAAAGAATGGTTCTATACAATTCTTGGATATGAGTCACCAAGAATAGTAAAGTGGGATTAAAACTCGTAAATAATTAATATGACTCACAATATTCGCTTGTGTTTACAACTCATCATCAATCAACAAGATTGATAAGAATTAGGGTTTTTAGAGAATGCTCTCAAGGAACGAAATAAATTTCAATTAACTCATAAATTGATTGTAATGTTTACAAATAAAGCCCTTTATATACTCATAGCCTAAATAAGGGTAAATTAGTAATTATTCAACCAAATCTAATAAAAGAAACCTAAATAAAATAAATAAAAGATATAAAATAACTAAAATCTTTAGCATCGAAACTACCCTTGTCACAATCGGGATGCGGGTTGTGATCTTCACTGGCCTTGTCGCGACTGTCTTCTAGGATGTGATTTCTGCTGATCTTCATGTTAGTATCTATAATGGACATTGTCATGGGCACGATGGGCATAAATGAATTATCACGTTCTTCATCACGAGCATGATATGCAGTGTAAACTCCTCAAATTTCTCCAAATGATGTCACGACCAAGATCACGGGTGTAACAATTAGCTTTTCCACAATTCCTTCATGTTTATCTTCATTCCTTGCACAAATTGATACACAATCACCTATTTGATAAATTCTATAGCTACAAAGGAAGTCAAGCTCATCTTCATAAAGTCAATTCATCAGAATCTTCTACACTAAGTTTTGTAATCCTTTAGCTCTAGCTCTCGTAATAGGACCCTTGACTTGATTCCCATCACAATGTTTTAAATTCATGTATCCTCAAGATCAACCTTTCTTTCTTATCCTAGTTCTACAATTATAATCCAAAATGTAATTAATTTAACAAAAACATCTAAACTAATGTAAAGATTTCAATTGCACCATTTTTTTTTAATTACCACTTTGTTGTCACCATTGGCATTATATGTATCTAATAATGATACAAACTTTGATCAATCCATTACAATAGCAATAAAATTAAAATCTCTTATAAATAAAAGAGTCTTATTGATATTTAGATTCTTATCTTAGATGGATTTTGAAATCCTATGTTACGAGGCCTACTTCTACAATCCTAACCCATAACAACAACCTAGATCCTTCTTTTACCTTCACTTACTTGCCTGTCACTCTATCTTCATGATTAGGATTTGAAGCTAAGTCTTCCTCTTCAATCTTCTCTGCTCACTTTCTTTAAGCTATGATGAGCTATGCTAATTTTCATCTTTTTGTTTGCGGATGAAGAAGATATTGCTATGGACTATTTCAAGCAAATCCAACTCCTAAGAACTCAAGAACCATTTAATGGGGTAAAAACCCTCTTTTGCCTTCTTTTTTTTGTTCATTTATATTCTCCAGAGGGCTAACTCAATTATATAATATATCTTGGTTTGATTCTTGGGCTAAATGACAAGGCCTAAAAAGTCCAGTCTATGCTTTAGGATGATTTATGAGAGATTTGACATGGTGGGCTTACAGTAAAGATCGATGGATCTACTTGTCTGCTCTCAATATTTCTTAGAGAAACTTATGTACTTAAAAGAGGCTCTTATGAGCTTAAATTCAATATAAGCCCGTGGACTGATCCATTAGTAGAAGGACTTATCTCAGCCGTTGACACTTAACTCAATCTAATGGATGTCATCAACAACTAAACTCTATAAATATCTCAGGAGTTCTCATTTGATAAGATTTCATATTTTTAGAGAAACACTATCATATTGTCACATTGTACTCTCAGAGATCAAATAGGGTTAAGAACGAAGAACTTATTGCCTCTCTCCAAGTACTATGGGGTTGATGTTGCATAGCTTCTCCACCTGTTATACATGCATTCAAGCTATGTGAGATTTTTTACTCCTCCTCCCTGTCATCTCTCCATAAGTCATCCTTACATGCCATTATCAAGTCACTCCTCTAAAGCTACATACAATGTGAGCCAAATGTTGCACACACGTGATTACTACAACTGGATCCAATCATCTATATTTTATGTCTGAAATGTTCAGAGGTACTAGATCAGGGTGAATGTAACTATGCAGCAAGCGCTACTAATTAGCAACAGCCATATATTGATTATTTGAAGAACAATATGATAAGTGTATTTTACTCTATTCTATTCATAGGAATTTAGGCTTAAATTGATGTACTTTTGAATAGATTCCTATCAATCTAATGCTTTTAATATTTAATTATTATTTTACAGCTCCTTGAATCAAAGGAAGAAGAAATGAATTGTTTAGAATCAAATTTGAGCAAAACAACAACAATACTTAACGATAGAATAAGTCAAGCCTTACAAAAGCAATGGTCGATGACAAAATATTAAGGCAAAACAAGGCAAAATTGGTTTGTTACACCTTAAATTTAGCCCTCAATGTGACCCTGATAGATGTTTTAAGGTGATCAAGCCTTGGATTTGAAGAGAAGTCTCTCTCTAGTCACACTGTTGAGCCTAAATCTTCACCTGCAACTAAGACAAAATGAAGACCAGGACTTTGTTTGACTTAAGTCATGCCTTAAAGTCTCAAGCCCTTGAAACCATGAATTTAGCCCTTAATGGAAGAATGGACAGAAATGATAGCGATTTATCAACTCAAGTTGTGCCTTATCTTTAATTCAACACTCGAGTACTCAACTTACCCCTTGATGAGCGATCGTTTAAGTAAGCGATATAGATGTTCGCGTAGATATAGAAAATGCCTTCCATTATAAATAATCTTTCACATCAGCAATAAATCTTGACAATTTCCGTGCCTTGAGCCTATAAATAAACGTACAGAGGCATGCGTTGTATAGAGTGTACCATGTATAGAATTTTATATAAAAATTTTCCTTAACCTAGTATCGAGAGAGAGGATTCTAAGGCAAAAGGAGACGTTTCTTCTCACTTTAGAAAATATCGTGTTTTCTGGGTAATATCAATTAAACCCATTGTTTGTAATTTTTGTAAGACTCTGATCATAATTGAAGTATTCTTCGATTCAATTTTATTTCTTTAGAAATCGTGCTTAATGTTTAAACCCATTGAGAAATAATCTCCAACAGCATAGGGTTTGTGAATCCAAATCCTTATTCATGTGAATTCAAATGCGCTTTCAAGTAAATTTATTGGTCCCGAAAGAATAACCAAGGGGGGGTGAATTGGTTATTTAATAAAATTTAACCTTTTTAAAATTCAACCAAATTCACTCTACTTAGTTACTCAAATTAAATGGCTTCTAAAACTCTATTTTAAATATATTGAAAAAGTTCAAATAATATCAGACAAGATCAAGTTCGCAAATAATTAAAAAAATATGTTAATAAAAATTTATTTTGCTCCCAGTTACTCTCTGACTGATCTTCTGAGTTCAATATTCAGTAGAACTTAAATTTCCAGTTACTCTCTGACTGGTTCTGAGTTTATAATGCAGCAAGAATAAACAATAAAATATGCACGAAATTAAAAATATAAGGTAGAGAAGAGATTGCAAGATCGATTTATAGAGGTTCCGCCTCGAGCGTCAATCCTCTCTTCCAGCTCCAAGCCGGGGACCCGGTATTCCACACCGGTATGTTCCACTATATCCAAAAGAAATGAGAATACAAGTTTGTTCTTCAACAAAGAACTTCAAACAATCTACTCAGCCTATCTAGCTTCACTCAAGCTATTTACTGATCTACAGAGACTAAATGTAACTCTCACTTCTACACAAATCTCATTCAAGATATACAATGCTTTGAAACAAAGAAATAAACGTTTCTAAAATTTCAGCTCAAAGAAAATTCCGAATGAGAGTAATTTAGCAAGAGATTCTCGAAGGCTTTTGAATATTCTCGTCTTTTTCACACACTTTTTCTTCATGTCTTCTAGATATTTAAATTTAAAGTTCTCCTTCTTTTTCGGTTGAAAACGGCTAGCGAATTTGAATTCAAAAATTGAATAGATGATAATCTCCAGTAGTTCCTAATTTTGTGCTTGATATATCTCTGTGATTATCCAAATCTTATCTTGCTGTTGAAACGTTGATGTTTATCCATATAGTTGTTTGACCGTCTTGAAGATAGGCTTCCTCGTGAAATATCTTCTAAATCCCAAAAGAATAGGATATAATCTTTCCTTCTTGATCTGACTGTCAAACTTGATAAAAACGAATTCTGTAATCTTTATGTAAGTATATTTTAATCATTGAATATAAACCCAAGCCATAAATATCAGACATAATCTGATCTTTGATTAATTTAATTTTTCTGTCATGAGTTCTTGAGATTTTATTCGTTGAAAAAAAAATTCGAATCCCCTTGGATATAATAACCAACTTTGTGGAACATTTGAATGTATTACCCAAATACACTCAACTTTGGAGCTGGGTCTTTAAAATAATGAAATAATTTTGAAAAATTTGAATTGTGATCTTTTTGTGCGAATTCTGTTCTTGTACCCAGTTCACCTTCTGAGTTACCTTCTGAGTAGTTTTGTCTTGTCGATCAGCCGTTTCACTCTCTGAGTTTCCTTCTGAATACTTTTGTCTTTCTATTTTGTCTCTGAACTACTTTCTGATTTATCTTTAAATTTCCATAACTTCTTACTCAGTTCTTGAAAACTCTTACTTCACTTATCACATTAAGATTTCTACATACTCAATAAATTCATTAGTAATACTTAATCTTTTTGTTATCATCAAAACATCAAAAGAGAAATACTAACATTCTCCCTCTTTTTGATGATAACAAAACCCATCTATTTAAACAAAAAATTATTTTCAAGATAACTCTATTCATTTGCATAATTTGCATAATCCGGAGATAATTCAGTAATTAAAATATGAGTTATATAACCTGCACAAACATTTGCATCGCACATAAATTCATTCATCGCACAAGTATTCATCAAACATTATTTGCATGATTATCTTTGTTATGATTATCTTTGTTTTAATATATTCTCCCCCTTTTTGTTATCAGCAATTAGAAGTAATACCATAAAATAGAATATCAAATAGTCTGAAAGAAATGCATTGGAATTAAAAGAATCATAACAACTGAGTTCTTAAAAAAAAAAACATAACAGACTGTAAAATCAGCAGAAAAGAAAATTAGCGCTTCTTTTTAGGCTTGACTGATTTCCTAACTGTGGTCTTCTTCCGTCCAGAATACCTAACGATAGGAAGAGTTGAGCTTTCAGGAGGTGGAGGAGAATTAAATGCCGGATTGAATGATTGCAGATACTCTATCAAAACATCAGAAAGAATGATTTGAGGAGGTTGTTGTGGTTCGGATGTTGAAGAGGGTTGAGAGATAGGAATCAGCTGAAAGGATTGAACATCTGGTTCCACTGTTGGTGGAGGTGGTGAAACTTCACTGTTAGGGTGTGAAGCTTCAGACTTCTCAGGAGGATCAACATTCATTTCAGCATCAAAGACTGGGGTGGAAGGGACAGAATCATGTTACGGAGGTGGAGATGAAACAGAGCCATGAGTAGGATCTGTAAACATGTCTTCGAACATGTTGCTACTTCAGCCTTCATTTCGGCAAATCTTTTCTCCATCAGGTCAGAATAGCTCTTAAAACGTGATTTTGATTTCTCCTGGACCTTAACAGAGATTGCCCTCTGAGTCACTATCTGAGTCAGTGTCCAGATGTTTTCCTTCACCTTCCTTAATTTCAAACTTCCCTCCAGTCATGATTGCAGTTTCTTCCTTCTGCTCTTTCCCTTCATAACCTCCTTTCCTGCTCTTCGCATTGGAGATTTCTCCTTATCCTTCTTTTGTTTATCACCTTCTGAGCCACTATCTGCTCTTAGTAAGTGCTCCCCTCAACTGTAGAATTAATTTTCTCCCAATCAAAAATTTCTTTTGCTGACTTGGGATGAAACATACAAAGCTCGATCCTTAGCAAACCAGAATTTGCGCTTAACATTGATGTTCATTCTCATACACAATTTCCCCAATCTTTTCAGATTTTGAGGAAACCTAGCATTATCTGGCAGCTTAACTTCTTAAACCTCAGCAACTTCATCAACATGCTTCCATAAGGCATATTAAACTTAGTTTTTTCCACAATGCTTTAGAATCAAAGATGGTAGATCAAGCTTTAAATTTCTTTTTTATTGCCAGAATGACAAGCTATGTTTTTATTAATCGTAGAACTACCATTCTTTGGAAGCAAACTGTCACGGCCCCATAAGGTACCCTTAACGTAACAGTCCGCCACATGCCATATAAGATTCCCGAATTACCACCTTAGTCTTTCGAGAGTCTTATATAGATGTAAGGCATACCTTTACACAATAGAGTACAAGTCCGAATGGATAAAAGCTTAATTTGGCATGCATGGGCAATAGGATATAATTCATGAACATAAGTAAATATTACAAAAACTAAGGGGCATTCCCCCGCAAAAGAATATTTAACGGTCCATTACAGTCATCCAAGTCTTAGAAGTTTTCTATGGAAGTCTAATACAAAAATACAACTTCTAGGGAAAAACTCCTAGCTTCGGTACCTGTTCAGCCGGGTCTCTTCGCCTAAGCCATAAATGTGTAAGCTGCAAAAGGAACGGACTGTAGGGACGTAAGCTAACTAGCTTAGTGAGTGTAATCTCCCACAAAAACATTTATGTCACAACAATTCAACAGTTATTAATCAAGCAAGTGTATGCATCAAACACATGAGTTCAACTACATATGACCAACGGAAATCATATGTGGATGGAATTGCGCCCTCCATCCGGGTTAGCAGATTAACGAATCCTGTGGTACTAACAATATCCGTTTATGGATCACGGCTAACCTACCATATTACGATGTCGTTTATGGTTCACGACTAACTACGATTATTCGATGTCGTTTATGTTCACGACTAACTACGATTATTCGATGTCGTTTATGGTTCACGACTAACCTACAAATGCTCATGCTCCATCCCCTTGTGATATGCACATGTCAATTTATCATTTACTCAAGTAGTTGATTAAGCCAATTTACTTAGGCGATCAATCAATTTATCAGACAATCCATCATAACTAACTATACAATCAAAGTTTATCACCCGGTTTCGATATTCTTAATTTGTGTTCTCACATCATCAAACAATCATATAATTTCCCCATTAATCCCCATCATTTCATATTCCATTCAATTGACTACATTCTAGTGCACTACTTTACAAGCACACACAATAAATGAATTGGGAAGAAAAACTCACTCCGCCATTGGTACTCCGGTCTTCTAGTAATAATAGTCGGAGGTAACTCGTCACGTCCACGGTTCACCTATTCATATAAGAAATTACCCTAATAAGTATTCTATCAACTTAGGACACTAAAACTCTTAAACTTAGTGAAATCGGAATTCCGTCATTTTCGAAGTTCGTTTTAAAATGGCCATAACTTGGTCTTTTAAGTCGAAATTTCGCAAATTTTATATACCGATTTCTATCTACTTCGGAAAATCTTTCTAAATATGAAGTTTAAATCAAGTTTTGAAAATATCTAAGCCTCGGAATTGAGGATTAGATCTGTACAGCGGGGTTGTCAATTCCAAAAATGCGGTTGTTCATGATGCATTTGAGATTCTAAGTGTATATGATGCTAAATGCAATGGCAATGATTTTTCCTATCATGAATTGTCATGATGTGAACCTTAAGGAGTCTATGTTCTTATAACTTTTTTAGATTTAATGATTTTTAGAATAAACTTTCCTTAGCAACCATATCCTCTCAATGTTTAGTAAGTGAATTTACTACACTTGACCACATCTACATTTTACATGGATTTCCTTTAGAAAACTCTACTTTATTTAAAGAAATTTTGACCCTTAATATTAGTTATATCCTAAGACCTTTATTTCTTATAAAATTCACATTTTAAACTTTTATGGGTCTTTTTACTATGGGGTTTCAAAATCCGATTTACAAAAGTCCATTTTCAAGTTGATTCCTTTAGGAAAATATATTTTACACTTGAAACTATAAGTATCTATTATACCTATATCCTAAGGACTTCATTTATTTAAGGAAAATATCATTTTTGAAGTTGGAAAATAGTGTTTTCTAACCTACATCCATTATTACGAATTTGGTTTTCATAACTTTTAACTCAAAACTCCTATGGACTTCATTTCTTGTTTCCAACATTTTCTTTAGTAAAAACTCCTTTAGACTCATGAAAAAACTACTAAACATTATCTATTACCCATAGGCTTCATTTCTCTTATGAAATACATGTTTAGAAGTGGTTAAAAGTGTTTTGACTTTGGTTTTCAAAGTCATCCGAATTTTCAAAAGTCTTTTTTCTTGTAAAGTACTTTTCTTTTTGACTTCATGGACCCATATATATATAGATCTATACACTAGAAAAGTCATTACTAAAGACAAAGTGTAAAGACTATTTATGCATATAAGAACAAAATAATATGAAACTATAAATGCTTCATGATCATGAGTATCAAGATGAGGATCTACTTTACAAAAGCTTAAATGAGTTTTAAAAACTAAAAACCATATTTTTATTAAAGCTTTTTGGTATGGAAACTCCTTTAAAAGATAGATTCTACTTTGTAATGGTTCGGATTTTTGTGTTGATATCTCATTGTTCCTACTACAAGATCATGGGAACAGGAGTTTGAGATAACAAAAATCACTTAGTCATAACAAAGTTTCATGAGTTGGAAGAAGTGGATCTTTACTTACTTGAAGTGGATGGAAGATAAAGAGAAAAATAGAAGTTGTGTGGATGTGGGGGAGGGCTCCAAAGTTTCGGCACACAAGGGAAAAAGAGAGGATTAAGGAGCTTTTGGACTTTGTAAAAGTGGAGAAATGAAAGAATGAGGAGAGAGAGAGAAAAGATAGTTTATAAAGGAGTTGATTTTAGTTAAGAGAAGAAGGGAAGTTGCAAAAGGAGCATGGGAGGGGGGGCCATAATGGCGCCGGTTTTGGGAAGGCAAAGAGAGGGAGGGGGGGGGGGAGGGGAGAAGCTTGTTTGTTCCATCTTGATTTGGCTTGGTGTGATTTCTTACATCAATTAGTCATAATTTGTAAGAGGTGAAGGGACAAAAGTTATGGAAGAAATGGAGGGATTTGATTGATGGTAAGAGTTAGGCTTGTAGGGTGGCTAATAGGTAAGTGTAGGGTACTTTATGAATAGTAATGAATAGTTGACAAGACAATTTAATTTCCGATAGTAAAGAATACGAATAAAAAGGTTATAACTGTATTGTTCATAAACCGAAAAATTATGAAAAATATATTTTTGAAATCCTTATTTTATTCAGTCAAATGAGTACTCATAAGATATTTTGAAATTCTAGTTCCGGGGCACGTTTTCCATAATGGGTCTCGGGATGACCCGGAATTGAAATTTTCTTAAAATCAAATATTTTCTTAGTTTGAAATATATTCAAGAACTATAATCAAAATTAAATTTCTTAGAAAAGTTTATTAACTGGAAACCGAGGAAAAGCCGAATTAGGGTTTCTAGTTCTCACTCCAGCTTGAGCTATTCCGGTTTAGGGTTTTGGTTCACAGTTCTAGGTTATCTTAGCTACTTGAAAAACCGGGGTTTACACAAACAGTCTACAACTATCTTGTGTAGCAGCCTTATCAACAAACTAAACTCAGTATTAAACACATCTTTTTCAGAATATGTTCCCACTCCATCATTTATTGCACGAAACAGATCATTTTTCTTAATGGATACAAAGAAGTCATCATCCTCATCTTTCATATCAAAACATGAAATAAGGTCTTTCCTAGTTATCTTAACTTTTTGCCCAGCTATTTCAGACTTCAACTTCAGTCCATCCAAATGTCAAGTTATCATAAAATTCCTTGATAACTTCTCCAGCAACTTCACTAGACAAATTACACAGATTTCGACATCCTATATTATCAGCCAATGGTTCCAATAGAACCCATTTTTCTTAAAGAAAGAAAAATCTATGAACGAATTATCAAGAATCTTGATATTCCCATACCTTTTCTTAGAAGAACTTCCTATCTTCTTCTTTTTGACATTTTCTTTGGGGATCTTGAAGACAGTTTCCTCTTTTTCGAACTTCTTTCTTTTGCGGTGACTTAGATATTTCTTCCTTAGAACTTTCTGAGTCACCGTCTGAGTCACCGTCTGGTTTAGGGTTTGAACCCTCTTAGTCTTTCCTTCAGATTCTGGGGTAGTAACATCTAAAGATTCATAAGAAGACGAATCTTTTTTTCCTTGCTCTGTCTCAGGGGTTGTTTGTTCAACTTCGACAGATTCATCTTTTTTTTCTCTTCTCTCTCTACTTCTTGAAGTTCAGAGAGTGTTCGTGTTGAATCAGAAGATTCATCACGAATCTCTATAGTTCCTTTAACAACTTTCCCTTTAGGACCTTTTGAAGCTAGTCTTGATGATTTTCGTGGTGCCATGTTAGGGTTTGGAAGAGCAAAGGAGAGCGCGAAATGAGAGAGAATTTTGAAGTTTGTTTAGAAAAAGAAGGAACGTTGGATGACGAATAGCAGCAGCACAGGGAAATGGAAGAGTCACGTTCTTGGCCGTTTGAAATGCGTGGGAAAATGGAGACGTGATTAATGATTCACTTGTCTTGCACGTTTTCCATAATCATTCGAATTCAAAATCGCAAACACAGAATTTATTAATTTATTTACTATTCTTATTGTATATATATATATTTTTTAAGAGAAAAACATATGAATAAAAATATTAAAAAGGATAACACATTCCAATCTCATTTCTCAAAAATTCAAATCTGGTTTTATCAAGGGGTTTAGTAAATATATCTGCAAGTTGATTTTCAGTTGGAACAAAATCAATACACACATTTCCATTAACTACATGATCTCGTATAAAATGATGTCTAATTTCAATGTGTTTTGATCGTGAATGATGAACTGGATTCTTTGTCAAATTAATTGCACTTGTATTATCACATTTAATCGAAATAAATTTATTTTCAACACCATAGTCTTGCATTTGTTGTTTAATCCAAAGAACTTGAGCACAACAATTTCCAAGAGATACGTATTCAGCTTCTGCTGTAGATAAAGCAACTGAGTTTTGTTTCTTTGAAGACCATGAAATCAATTTATCTCCTAAAAATTGGCAAGTTCCAGATGTACTTTTTCTATCTATTTTACAACCAGCATAATCAGCATCAGAAAAACCAATCAATTCAAAATTTTGATTCTTTGGATACCAAATCCTAATTTTGCAGTACATGCAATATATTTAATATCCTTTTAACAGCTTTTAGATGATTTTCAGTTGGATTACTTTGGAATCTAGCACATATACACACAGCAAGCAAAATATCTGGCCTTGAAGCAGTAAGATATAACAAAGATCCAATAAGGCTTCTATAAAGTTTTTCATTGATTTTCTTACCTTCTGAGTCAGCATCTAACCTGATTGAAGTACTCATTGGTGTAGTCACTTGTTTGTTGTTTTCATAACCAAACTTTTTCAGAATTTGCCTTGTATATTTCTCTTGATGAAGAAAGATTCCTTCTTTAGTTTGTTTGATTTGTAGACCCAAGAAGAAATTCAATTCTCCCATCATAGACATTTCAAATTCAGCCTGCATAAGCTTTGCAAAATCTTGACAATATTTCTCATTAGTAGATCCAAAAATTATATCATCAACATAAATTTGTACAATCAATATATCTCATTATAATGTTTCAAAAATAAGGTTGTATCAACATTACCTCTTTGAAATCCACTCGTGATGAGAAAATCACTAAGTCTTCATACCATGCCCTTGGGGCTTGTTTGAGTCCATATAAAGCTTTTCTTAATTTATATACATATTCAGGCTTGAAAGGATCTTCAAATCCTGGTGGTTGCTCAACATACACTTCCTCTTTAATATAACCATTTAAAAATGCACTCTTTACATCCATTTGGAATAAATTAAAATTCTTAAAACATGCATAAGCAAGTAGCAAACGTATGGCTTCTAACCTAGCAACAGGTGCATAAGTTTCATCATAATCTATTCCTTCTTCTTGAGAATAACCTTTTGCTACAAGTCTAGCTTTGTTTCTTACTATTTTGCCATTTTCATCTAATTTATTTTTAAATACCCATTTAGTACCTATAACAGATTTATTTAAAGGTCTAGGCACTAAATTCCATACATTATTTCTTTGAAATTGATTTAATTCATCTTGCATGGCATTTATCCAATTATCATCAATCAAAGCAGATTCAACACAATTTGGTTCAATTTCTGATAATAAAGCAAAGTGACTTTCAAAATCTTTTAGTTTTGATCTAGTTCTAACACCAGTATCTATTTTACCAATTATTAATTCAGGTGGATGTGCCGTTTTATATCTCCAAGCATTCGAGTTTCTGGTGTATTAGCACTAGCATCTGTATTACCTTCTGTTTGACCTTCTGATCTAGCTTCTGAGTAATCAGATATCATTGTTTCTTTAGGTGATTTTTCTTTGGGTGATTCTGATACAGTAGCATCATTAGTAGCATTTTTCAAAAACACAGTTGTATTATCATCATCACAATCATTTTAATTTCTTCAACAAAACGCACATTTATTGATTCTTCAATAACTTTGGATGTTTTATTGAAAATCCGATATGCTTTACTATTCAATGAATATCCTAAAAATATTGCTTCATCGGAACGTTCATCAAATTTACCAAGATTATGAATGTTCTTTTTCACAAAGCATTTGGCACCAAACACATGAAAATAAGAAACATTTGGTTTTCTTCCTCGAAAAATTTCATATGCTGTTTTTGATGTGAAAGGTCTAATATAAACTCTATTTATGATATAACATGCTGTTGCAGCAGCTTCAGCCCATAAATTCTTTGCAACACCGCTTTCATTAAGCATTGAACGTGTCATTTCTTGTATTATTCGATTTTTTTTCAACAACACCATTTTGTTGTGGTGTGTAAGGGCAGAGAAAATGACTTATACCAAATTCATCACAAAAGGAAATAAATTGAGCATTATCAAATTCTGTACCATGATCTGATCTTATAGATATAATTGAAAAACCTTTTTCATTTTGAATTTGTTTTGCAAAAATTTGAAAGGCATCAAAAGTATCGTCTTACTTTTCAAAAACAGTACCCAAGTGTATCTTGAGAAGTCATCAACTATAACAAGTCCATATTTGCTTCCTCCAATACTTGAAACTCTTGTTGGACCAAAGAGATCCATATGTAACAATTCTAAAGGTCTTTTGGTAGATATTACATTTTTACTTTTATGAGGAGCTGATACCATTTTATTTTTAAGACATGTATCACATTTAATATCTTGTTTAAAAATCATTTTTGGTAATCCAGCAACAAGATTCTTTTTGGATAACTTTTCGAGTTGATAAAAATTTACATGTCCAAGTCTTTTATGCCATAAATGCACATTATCAGATATAGAAAGAAAACAACACTCAATATCCATATCAGATGGTTTAATTAGATAAATATTTTTCTTTCTAAATCCTTCAAACATTTTAATACCTTTATCATCATATGCATAGCATTTACTTTTCTCAAAAATCATTTTATATCCTCTGTCACATAATTGACTTATGCTTAGCAAATTATGTTTTAGTCCTTTTACAAGTGAAACATTTTCTATAGCATGTGGTGGATAACCAATCATACCTGTGGCTATAATCTTACCTCTATTATTATCTCCAAATCTTACATAACCATTTTCTTTCCATACTAAATTTGTAAACAAGGAAACATCACCTGTCATATGACTTGAGCACCCACTGTCTAGGTACCAAGTTCCTTTTATTTTTGCTCCTTGTTCCTGCAATTAATCATAAAAGGCTATCAAACCCTTTTAGGAACCCAGACAAGCTTGGGTCCTTGATAAGATAAGCTCATTTTCTCCTTATTATTTACTTGATTCGAATTGAGCTTGTTCTTTTTATAAAAGCAATACTTTTCAATGTGTCCTACTTTATTGCAGAAGAAACAAGTATAGGTAGGTCTTAATTATATCTTGCATTTACCTGGTTCCATCTATTTTGTCTAGGATACCTTGGAGTGTATCGCTGACTGGACCTTCTGAGGTTGCCTCTGACTTGATATCTTTGTTCAGGGCACACTCTGAGGTACCTTCTGTTATTATTGTTTATGGGTCTATTCATTGTTTCCCTTCTGATAACAGGTTGTTGATTACATGCAACTTCCTTTGCTTTCACAAATACAGTCTTTTTCATATGGTTAGAACTACTTCCAATTTCATATCCAAGTCCATATTTATTGTTTCCAATTCTTTGACTAGAAAGTAGCATATTTAATTTTTTATCACTCTCATCAAACTTATTGAAGGTGCTTGTAATGGTTTTTGACAGATCTTCAAATCTTACTTTTAGATCTTTAATTTCATCCTTCAAAACACCATTTTCTTTTCTTAGATTACCAGAATTTACATGCAATTTTTCATTGTCAATTTTCAGAATGTCATTTTCATCAATAAGCAATTTGTTTGTTTGTTTCAAGACATCTTTCTCATTTTTTAAAGCCTTATTTTCAATGTCTAACTTAGATATTCTTACATTAGCCTTTTTGAGAGCCTTTAACAATTTGTTCATTTCTACATATATCTCACTATCTGTCATATCAGCATCAGACTCAGAGTTTACCTCGGATGCTGCCATTAAACACAAGTTGGCTTCTTCTTCATCTTCACTTGCAGCTTCTGATTCAGCTTCTGACTCATCCAAGTCGCTCCAGGTTGCCATCATCGCTTTGTTCTTCTTTTTGAACTTCTTCATTTTTTCAATGAGAGATGGACATTCATACTTTATATGTCCTGGCTTCTTACATTCATAGCAAATGATTTCCTTCTTCTCTTTTCTTTGTTCTTTTTCTCTATATAGTTCACCTGCATCACCTTTGTAAGTTTTTCTTTTAGTAAATTTGAACTTTTTACCTCTTTTATTCCTGAGCATTTTATTGAGCCTTCGTGCCAGCAAAGTAATGTCTTCATCATCACTGTCATCATCATCTTCGGTTTCTGCTTCACTGACTTTCTTAGCTTTGAAAGCTATGGCTTTCTTGCTTGTTTCAGCTTCTTCCGTGGTGTCCAAGTGAGATTCATACGCCATGAGTTTTTCTTTTAGCTGACTAAGAGTCAATCTCTTCAAGTCTTGAGCCTTCTCACGTTCTAGGAAGAATTCTAAGCATTTTCCTCACCAAATCTGGTTCAGGGATTTTCTTACCAAGTGATGTCAGTTCATTAGATATGGCAGTGAATCTATCAAATGCATCCTTTATTTTCTCATTAGATTTGAACTTAAAAAGCTCATATTTCTGAAGTAATGCATTAATCTTAGTATCTTTTATAGTTTCAGTTCCTTCATATGTCATGCATAAAGTGTCCCATATTTCTTTTGCAGTTTCACAACATGATATCACATAAAATTCAGATGATGCAATAGTCATGAGTAAGAGATTCTTAGCCTTGGAATTTGTCTCAATCAGCCTCTTCTCTGGTAGAGTCAACACTTCATCATCAGAAATCGTTACAGTATGATCACCATGTGAGATAACCTGCCAAGAGTCAAAGTCGTTAGCTTTAATGTATGTGGACATCCGCATTTTCCAATATGCAAAATTCGTGCCATCAAAGAAAGGAGCCTTGTTCATTGCAATGTTGTTATCAGCCATTTTCAAAGATCACTCAATTAATCAAAAGAGAACCGCTCTGATACCAATTGTTGGTCCCGAAAGAATAACCAAGAGGGGGGTGAATTGGTTATTTAATAAAATTTAACCTTTTTAAAATTCAACCAAATTCACTCTACTTAGTTACTCAAATTAAATGGCTTCTAAAACTCTATTTTAAATATATTGATAAATTTCGAATAATATCAGACAAGATCAAGTTCGCAAATAATTAAAAAATATGTTAATAAAAATTTATTTTGCTCCCAGTTACTCTCTGACTGATCTTCTGAGTTCAATGTTCAGTAGAACTTAAATTTCCAGTTACTCTCTGACTGGTCTTCTGAGTTTATAATGCAGCAAGAATAAACAATAAAATATGCACGAAATTAAAAAGATAAGGTAGAGAAGAGATTGCAAGATCGATTTATAGAGGTTCCGCCTCGAGCGTCAATCCTCTCTTCCAGCTCCAAGCCGGGGACCCGGTATTCCACACCGGTATGTTCCACTAATCCAAAAGAAATGAGAATACAAGCTTGTTCTTCAACAAAGAACTTCAAACACTCTGCTCAGCCTATCTAGCTTCACTCAAGCTATTTACTGATCTACAGAGACTAAATGTAACTCTCACTTCTACACAAATCTCATTCAAGATATACAATGCTTTGAAACAAAAATAAACGTTTCTAAAATTTCAGCTCAAAGAAAATTCCGAATGACAGTAATTTAGCAAGAGATTCTCAAGGCTTTTGATTATTCTCTCTTTTTCACACACTTCTTCATGTCTTCGAGATATTTAAATTTAAAATTCTCCTTCTTCTTCGGTTGAAAACGGTAGCGAATTTGAATTCAAAAAATTGGATAGATGATAATCTCCAGTAGTTCCTGATTTTGTGCTTGATATACTCTGTGATTATCCAAATCTTATCTTGCTGTTGAAACGTTGATGTTTATCCATATGTTTGACCGTCTTGAAGATAGACTTCTCGTGAAATATCTTCTAAATCCCAAAAGAATAGGATAGAATCTTTCCTTCTTGATCTGACTGTCAAACTTGATAAAAAACGAATTCTAATCTATGTAATATCATTGAATATAAACCCAAGCCATAAATATCAGACATAATCTGATCTTGATTAATTTAATTTTTCTGTCATGAGTTCTTGAGATTTTATTCGTTGAAAAAAAAATTCGAATCCCCTTGGATATAATAACCAACTTTGTGGAACATTTGAATGTATTACCCAAATACACTCAACTTTGGAGCTGGGTCTTCAAAATAATAAATAATTTTGAAAATTCGAACTGTGATCTTTTTGTGCGAATTCTGTTCTTGTACCCAGTTTACCTTCTGAGTTACCTTCTGAGTAGTTTTGTCTTGTCGATCAGCCGTTTCACTCTCTGAGTTTCCTTCTGAATACTTTTGTCTTTCTATTTTGTCTCTGAACTACTTTCTGATTTATCTTTAAATTTCATAACTTCTTACTTAGTTCTTGAAAACTCTTACTTCACTTATCACATTAAGATTTCTGCATACTCAATAAATTCATTAGTAATACTTAATCTTTTTGTTATCATCAAAACATCAAAAGAGAAATACTAACAAAATTGACTGGGTATTTGTGATTAGTAGCTTAGATTTATATTCGTGCGTCTAATTGTCTAGTGCATCTGTTAGACCCATGTTTGATTTTAACTGAATAAGCTGAGAAGTCATTCTTTTGAATAGATCTGCGGTTACTAATGGAGTACATCATAATCGCTTTGTGAGAGGTGTTATGAGGCTTTCTATCTCTTGTTTTTAAAATTCATTGAGTTGGGTTTTAAGCAAAGGATTCTTACGCTTTATACAGGTCTAGACCATTGATAGCCTGAGAAGATATTTCGATGGTTTAGTTTAGGTCTAGAGTTACTAACCTTGAAAGAGCCTTTAACTTACTTCAATGAATCCGATGATACAAATACACTAGCAACAACTCTCTCAGAGTTTTGATTTGAAGTCACATGATAAGGAATTATTGAAGTAAACCCTGGGCTATTATCTTACATTGTTACAAACTTATCCTTAATTTTTTCCTAAAAATATTTATGACTATTCATTAACTTAGTCTAGCTTCTGCTTTCAGTATGTTCTTATGATTTTCTTTGGCTAGATAATAAATGAAATGGGAGTAAGATAGTTGCTACTAATCTCTTAGGATTCGATCCGATTCTTTCTATGCTACTTTGGTAGGTGCACTTGCCTAATTGTTGATAGTTAATAGCCGAAGTTGGCCATAACCAATTAGTTTTATAAATTTTGAAAGCTTCCACTTCAAGTTATACTTTTAAAAGGTGTTTTATACGACTCAGACCAAAAAACCATAACAAGCATTTCTAGTACCATTGCTAGGGATCGGTGTTGGATTCAAGCGGTTGAAGCCCAAAGCGCAATATCTAAAAGACATTTCGTCTATTAATTTAGTCTCTAACATCTGTGAATATTGTGAATAGCTTCTACTTTTGTATTTATGTATGTATTTATGTATTTAATCTTTTCTTTTTGTATATATTCTATCGTTTTCGTTTGTTTTTGTATATATGCTAACCTCTATTTCATTTCTATTATGTATATATATGTACATTTTTGTTTTGCTTTCTTTGTATATATCGCTTTTTTGTTTTTAAATATTCCTATATATATATATATGCTTTTCTTTTCTACATAGTTCTTTTATTCATTATTCTTTATTTGTTCATTCTTTATTCATTTTAAGCATGTTGTTTTGTTGCTTTCCTTTTGTTTAATTTTCTTTTAAAATAAAAATGTAGGATTATGATTAAGATTCACTCTTAACCTTTGTTTTCGTTTACTTTAGAGCCCCAACGTATAGGGAGAATTTCTCGACGAGTGGTGTGTGAGACCCAAAGGTATTAATAAACAAGATGGCTGGTAGAGCTAACCAAGAGAATGAGAATAGAGGAGAGATACATGAAGAAGTAGAACTTGCTTGAATAGCCTAACCAAGGACCATGCTAGAGTATTGTAGACCAACTGTTGAGGGGATGACCTCTGAAAGTGTTGAGTATGTGAGTTACTTTAGCGGTTAGAAGAATGACCCCTTTCGAGTCAAACCTACAACCAAGGTTGGAAGAATAATAACAATTTTCATCAATCTATTGGAAATCCACTGAATTATCAAAAGCCATAGAGTTAAGGATCAAGAGTCTCTCAAGTTAAGAGCTCATTTGAGGATTTGATTCCTCAGTTTATTGAGGGGACAGAGGCAAGGTAGCAATTAATTGATGCAACTCTAAGGAACCACATAGCTGCCATACATAACCTAGAGACCTGGTTAAACCAAATCTCTAAACTCTTTATAAAGAGACCCACAGGATCCTCACCATCCAACATAGAGGCCAATCCGAGAGAGAAGCCGAAACCATAAAGACAATGACTCTTAGAATGATTAACCTACAAAATTTGTTTGATTGTTTTCTTGATAGAAAGTTGTTTCTAATGAGAGACGAGTGAATTGATTTTTGTTGTTTTTAAAAGACCTTGGTTAAAAGTTTGTTTGAAGTTTGATGACAAGATGACTATTGTCCTCTAAAGAATTCCGTTGAATTAGTGATATTTATATGATTTTCTTCAGGCTTTGAGACCTATTTTGAATGATATTAGCTTGATGTTTTGAAGTTCATGAATGTGTTCCTTTGAATGAATAAATGACAAGGATTTGATTAATTTGAGGAATAATCCATAGATTTTAGTTGCTTTAAAGTGTTTTGCAGGTAATCTATTTGAAGAATTTAGCCTCGAGCCAAGAAAGTGATAAAAAACACATTGAATTTCTTTGCAGAATCTAGTTGAGCCTTAGTGTCAATCCCTCGACTTAGGCTATGACCTCTCTAATTCTTTTTATAGGATTCAAATAAAGGCCCATATTTAGGCCTCAATTCATTTATTCGTTTATTCTTTATTGTTTTAAGAAGTTGCGACTTGCATTTATGTCATGTTTCTTTAATTCTTTTATTCTTTTACTAATAATTGAGCCGTGACCTGATTGCTGAGCCCAAAATTTGACCCTCAGTGCATTTTCAAATAAAAAGATAAACAATTGTTCATTCCCTCGTTTCCATATTGCATTCAAAAAAATTTTGAACCCGATAGAGCCAAAATTTGAAGTTGATTTTCTTGCAATCCAAAAATTTACTAGAAATCATTCCTTTTCATCATAAGTTATGTTATTTACTTGTTCCTTATTTTTACTATTAGCATAGATAACAGATTTAGTCTGCACATTCTAGGGTTTCAATAAAAACATGATTTTTGTATTTGTTATGCCCAATGGAAAGAAACCTATTTGGTGATTAATATGATTTTGTATAAATATTTTATGAACTTTTATAAGTTGAATTTTAGGTAATTGGTCATAAACTTCGTTATGATTTTTGAACTTTATCTATATAAACCTAGTTTGTTTTGAATTACATGAAAAAAGACACTAAAGATAGCAAAAGTACAATCAAAACAGTACTGTGATGAATGTTTGAGTAAAATGTTTGTGAGAAAAATTTTAAACCAGCTTACCTTAAGGGTATGTTTTCACAAAATTTAAGGAAAAATTATGCTTATTTCTGAGCTTTAAATGTAAAGTCACTTATGTTGATTGCATTCTTTTGCATAAAATAGCACCTAAGAGAGCACAACCCCAATCATAAAAACAATCCAAAAAGGCTAAACATGAGTCTAGGTCCCCAGTACAAGTAAGTATCTAACTACGCACTTTAATAGGTTTATTTGCTGAAGATAAGGAGAAATATAAAAAACATTTAGTTCAAATGAAAATTGTTGAGAATACAGTGTTGAACTAGGATTTGTTAAGAAGTTACAGTATGGAAGAAGATTTCACAAGGTATTTTGAAGACTAAACTTGATAAAGAGTGGTTGAGATAAAAAAAGGAAGCTTATGGTGAAGATTTCACAAGGTATTAGAAGTAATGTGCCAATTTTGGATGATTTAATGCATTTTTATGCCTTTAGGGAATACAAAGAAGTATCTATGAGGCAATTTATTTCTATTATGAGATTGTATGATAGTGAATAGGCTTTATATGAATAAGAATTTAAGGAACCACTAATTGAAGTGTCTAAGGTAGAAGTTAGGTAGTTTGTGGCTAAGGAATTGAAGGTCTTTTTGCTCCCTCTAAAACAACTAGTTCGGAATTTAAAAGTAAGAGTACTAGAATATTGCATTGTCTGCTCATTAGGAGTATTTTCTCCAAAGCAGAGGGATCATCAATTATTTCTGAGGTGGAATTATATCTTTTAGTTTATATGATGAGGGGAAACAGGATGAATGTGAGCCTGTTGGTAGCATGGAGAATCAAATATCAGGCTAGCTTGCATTATAAAGGAATTTTTCTTAGAGGATTAATAACAAGAATTCTAAAGAATCTGGATTTCTTGCCAGAACAAGGGCCAATGATGTGGCTTGTAAGTTTAGAGTACTCAATAGAAGATCATTTAGAGATTGGGGGATGAATGAAGTGGGAGCTCAACCTACTATTGCACTAGCAGTAAGAAATATAGATGTGACAAACTAGAGCCTTGTGCAACAATTTAGGAGCCATTCTCTCCACCTCTAGAGCCACTAGTAGAGCAGCAACAAGCTACAAACTACGTTACCTGCATAGGAGATAACATAACCATCAGTAGCTCACCTCAATAGACTGGAAGCTAAGGTGAAGGACATGAAGGAAAACCTAGTTGCTTTTATGAAAGAAGCTAAGGAGGATATAGGTAGCTTGAAGAAAAAAATGTACTAGATAATTGACCTACTTACTCAAGGTCATCCTTCTCAAGCTCCATCCAAATCCAAAACACCATCACCCTAATTGGTCTTAGCAGAGTTACATTTAGATGATGATGACAACAATGATGGTGATGACAATGATGCCGGACCACCTTAACCATTTCCATAAACACATTCTTCACCCCCGAACACTTCACTAGCCTACAGGCCATTACTATCTCCACCACATACACAAACCCATACACATTCCCTAGCTCAACCACAAACAGAACCCGAACCATAACAATTGGCTAAGTCGCCTATTCATAACACTTGTGAGGACAATGAAGCCATGGTTGAAACATACACAATTCCATCTTTCGAACATCCACATGGGATCCCATACCAACAATTACCTTAGCTCCAATTCATACCCTCACCAAGAAGGCTAAGAAGCCTATGCCAAAGAGGAAGAAGATGATTCTACCCCATGGCTTCGATGAGGATTCTACTGCCCAACAAGTTGTTGCTTCTATGCCAGTAGAAGAAGAAATAGTTGAAAAACAAGTGGAAAAAATGCAAGAACATGTACAATCAGATGAAGAAAGCAACCTAACTCTCCTGAGTAATCTAATACATTAAATAGTACAAGAAGCAAGAGTTAAAGAGTAGATGACTGAGAAAAGAAAGGAGCAAACTGATGCTCCATGAAAGTAATAAGAAGAATTAGTAGTAGAGGAAGAAGTTGATAAGATTTCCAATGAAGCTACAACATCAAAAGAACAAAAAGGCAATGTCACAGTTCTTGGTAGCATTGACCTTATTTATTTCCCAGTTGAAGAAGATTCAGTTAACCAGATGCTATCAATTGAAGAATTTAATGAACTGGATGCTGATTTAGATGCTGTTAAGAGAGAATTAGCAGAAGAAATCACTAAAGAAAATTAAACAATTGACAAAGCAATTGCTGACGCAATCTATAGCCAAGTTCGCTAGATTGTTGTAGAGGAAGCACCAACAGTTGTGGGAAATGTCTCTTTACGAGAACCCTCCAATGAAATCTTCTATGAAAGAATAAGGCTACCAATTATCTTTGATGAAGGTCTCAAGATTATCACTCCCCCTCCAAGTATTTCAGATGAAGAAATCCTTAAAGCCATCAACTAGCTGGTTATAGAGACTCTTGAAGATGAAATAAATGAAGAGGAAGATATTTTTCAAGATTAACACCTTAATAATTTAGACAGTCAATGAGGAGGAAGGCCATACAGTAGAAATAGATATTTCCTAGAAGGATTAGCTAAGTATCTCCTAGTAGAATGCGCCTCCATTATTATTGAAGAATGCTGGGTCATGTTGAATGGAGAAAGATTCTTTGTAGATAATGTACAGAAATTCTATGAAGATCAAGCTCAACAAAGAAAATATGATGGATGGCTCAAGGAGGAGCGACAAAGAGTGGTAGGAAGGAGACTTATTATACCACCTACATTTGAGGAGGAGAAAGAAAAGGAAGAGTTTTTAGAAAAAGAAAGAGAAGAGCAAGAATATCTTCAAAAAAATAAAAGAGCATTCAGGCCTGTCTAAACAGGAAAGCAAAGATGATGAAGAACTTGCTCGAGCTCTTCAACAACAATGGGAATAGGAGAAGAAAAAAGTGTCTTAATGAAAGAAAACAAAAAAAAAAAAATCAAAATAATCCTCCGAAAAGAATAAGCAATAATTCTTTATTTTTTTTTATAATTATTGTAATTCTTTATTCTTTTATTCTTTCTCAATAAATATCATTCTTTATGGCAAATAACAGTTTTGTATAGGATAACATTCATTTTTCTTTCCATAATTCAATCAAGGCTCTGATTAAGCCATCATTTTTGTACTAATATTTTCTATGACTTAGTTTTCAACAAAATCAGGGTAATGAAGCATGCGACAATCAAATTAACCCCTCGTGCCTTAAATAGAGAAGTTTTCTCTTAAAACTTCTAATTATTAAATCTTCTTTTGAATCATGATTGAAAATCCCTGTTTGTTATTCATGCTTTAAATACATTAAGGACAATGTTTAATTTAAGTGTGGAGGAAGGGAAATAGCAAGATTAAATTCGGGTTGAATTTGAAATTGAAATCTATCTAAAGTAGAGCATATGTGATTTGAATGATTGATTCTTCTCACACGCAAAATAATAGGAAGTTAATTAAATGGATAAAAATTTAACCAAAATGTTTCGACAAATTTGAAATGAAATCACCAATTAACTTATTATAATAGTCAATGAAAATCATCATCTGATTAAGTTTTCTTTAGTTTGCGTAAATCACTTAACAATATCCATGTAGAGTAGTTTTACTTATTATTTAATTTAAAATTTTTGGGCTGGAATTAGCTTAAGGATCTTAGTAAGGTTACTCAATTTTCTTGTAAAATATTAAATGATTTGTAAGTTTTTCAATTTAATCATTTTGAAAGCCGTGTAATCTCTGATGAAGGATCAAATCATGATCATAACTTGATGATTTTTCTTGTTCTCTGTATAAACAAAACTAAACAAAAAATTGAAAAATGAAAACCATGCACTTAGGATTGAAATGAGCATAGGTTGGTCCCTTAGAAGAGCAATTTCTTATCCCTTCTTTCAATTATAAATAAGCCATGATTAAAAGAAAAACAGAGAGAGCAAAAAAAGCGAGAAAAAACCTTTGCAGAGGAAAAGTAAAGAAGAAGGCAAAAACCTTCCCCTTTGAAGCTTCAAAGTACATAAATAAAAATAAAATAAAAAGCACAATAAGGAAGAAGATTCGGGGGATGAACTAATGTATAAGCCATTATATTTGATTATGATTCTTAGAGAGATTATTAAAGAACTGCATACTCATATATCTAAGGGGATAAAAGTTGATTGAGTTTCTTTCTTACTCTTATTGATCTTTTGAATAAATTTTACTTTAGGATTTTTCATTAAATATTGAAGGTAAAGGCTTATCTACTTTGATAAGTTATGTGATTTTAGCAGAAACAATTTTAGCACAGTAAAAAGGAATAATTGAATATTTAAAGTGCTAAAGTGATTTGAGCTTAATCGGATATAGTCAAATTTTCCATTTATGATTTCTATTCTTTTTTTTTTTTAAAGTCTTGCATGGTTAGAATAATGTTTGCTTGAGGACAAGTAAAGGCTTAAGTGAGGGGAATTTGATAAGTATATTTTACTCTATTCTATTCATAGGAATTTAGGCCTAGATGGATGTACTTTTGGATAATTTCTTATGAATTTGCTGCTTGTAACATTTAATTGTTGTTTTACAGCTCCTTGAATTAAAAGAAGAAGAATTGAAGTGTTTAGAATCACATTTGGAGTAAAACAACAACAATACTTGAAAACAAAATCAGTCAAGCCTTGCAAACACACTGGTCAAGGAAAAAATATTAAGGCAAAACAAGGCAAAATTGATTTGTCGTGCCTTAAATTTAGCCCTGACGTAACCCTTGACATATGTTCTTAGGTGATTAAGCCTTAGATTTGAAGAGAAGTCTCTCTCTCATCACACTGTTAAGCTCCAATTTTCACCTGTGATGAGGATCGAATGAAGCCTAGACCTTTGTTTGACTTAAGTCGTGCCTCAAAGTCTCGAGCCCTCAAAGCCTCAATTTAGCCATCAATGGAAGAATGGATAGAAACAACAGCATTTTATCAGCTCAAGTTGAGCCCTATCTTTAATGCAACACTTGAGCACTTGTCCTACCCCTAGATGAGCGATTGTTTGAGCGAGTGATACAGACACATGTGTGAATAAAGAAAATACATTCTGTTGTAAAGAATCTTCCACGTCAGTAATAAATTCTTTATGATTTTCATGCCTTGAGCCAATAAATAAACTTGCAGCAACATATGTTGTATAGAGTATATAGTGTATAGAATTTTAATGTATCAAATTTTCTTAACCTAGTACAAAGAGAGAATTCTAAGGCGAAAGGACATTTTTCTTCCTGCTTTAGAAAATCTCATGTTTTATGGGTGAAAAAAATTAAACCCATTGTTTGTAACTTTTGTAAGACTCTGATCGTGATTGAAGTATTCCTTGATTCAATTTTATTTCTTCAGAAATCATGCATAATATTTAAACCCAAGGAGAAATAATCTCCAACAGCTTAGGGTTTGTGAATCCAAATCTTGATTCGTGTGAATTCAAATGCGCCTTCAAGTAAATTGACAAGTATTTGTGATTAATAGCTTGAATTTATTTTCGTGAGTCTAATTGTGTGGTGCACCTATTAGACCCATGTTTGATTTTAATTGAGTAGGCTGAGAAGTCATTCTTTTAAATAAATCTGCGGCTACTAATGGAGTACGTCATAACCGCCTTGAGAGAAGGGTTATGAGACTTTCTATCTCTTGTTTTTAAAATTCATTGAGTTGGTTTTAAAGCAAAGGATTCTTACGCATTATGTAGGTCTAGACCATTGATAGCCTAAGACAAGATTCTAGTGGTCTAATCTAGGTCTAGAGTTACTGACCTTGAAAGAGGCTTTAACTTACTTCAGTGAATCCAACGGTGCAAATACACTAGCAAGAACTCTCTCAGAGTTTTGATTTGAAATCACATGATAATTGAATTGGTGAAGTAAACCCTGGACTATTATCTTGCATCGTTACAAACCTATCCTTAATTATTCCCTGAAAACTTTTGTGAATATTCATTAACTTAGTCTAGCTTCTATTTTTAGTATGTTCTTTTGATTTTCTTTGGTTATATAATAGATGAAATGGGAGTAAGGTAGTTGCCATTGATCTCTTGGGATTTGACCCGATTCTTTCTATACTACTTTGATAGGTGCGCTTGCCTAATTGTTGGTAGTCGGTAGTCAGTAGTTGGACATAATCAATCAGTTTTATAAATTTTGAAAGTTTTTACTTTGAGTTGTTCTTTTAAAAGGTGTTTTATACAACTCAAACCATAAAACCAAAACACAATGCCTTACCTACAAATAGCATAGATGCTCAACTAGTCAAACATAAGGCAAAGAAGTATATCACGCATGAAGATCAACTATATAAAGTTTCATTCATGGGAAAACCTTTAAGTGCACCGCTCTTCCTAAAAGACACACTATATTAGCTAAAGATCATTTTTGGAGATGGTGGCAAGCACCAGTGAGGAAGAAAGTTGTGTTATCATTTACTGGACCTAGGATATTACTGGCCTATAATGGAGAATGATAACTTAAATTTTGCGAAGAATTGCGTTGCTTATAAATAACATGGCCATACAATTCATGCTTCTGTTGTCACATTGCACAACTTAACAACTCCATGGCCATTTGATTTGATTGGTCTAATCCATCGACCTTCGAAAGGTTCTATATGAATTTTAGTAGGCATAGATGGCCTCACTAAGTGGGTAGAAGCAATCCCATTGAAGAAAGCTACTGGAGCAACAGTGGCAAGTTTTATGAAAGAGCAGATTGTTTATTGCTTCGAAATTCAAAAGCATGTTCTCATAGACAATGGAACACCTTTTGTCAACTCACATGTTTGATAACTATTGACCTCCTGTAATATTGATCACATGAAGTCCATACCATACTATCCCAAAGGGAATGGACAAGATATTGCTACTAACAAGACTCTATTGAAAGTGCTTAGTCATATGGTTAATGACAACCATAAAAAGTGACATGATAAGCTCCCATTGCATTATGGATCTACATGACATCCAAGCGAAGTCCTACATAAGCAACACATTTTTCCTTCGTATATGGCTTTGAAGTAGTAATGCCCATCAAAATCTTGCTTTCGTTTACTTGACTAGCACTCAATGCTAATTTAGAACCAGATACTCTACATGGGTTAGATCTTGAGGCTCTATAAGAAAGGCGAGATACTGCTAAACACAATCTTGCCAATTACTAACAACAATTGAGCACTGCTTATGATCGAATGGTTAGGAAACAATTGTTCCAATAGGGCGACATGCTCCGTGCACCAAAGCACATGCAACAAAGTATTTCGACACCTAAGTTCATGCCAGAGTGGGAAGGCCCATTCATTATTCATGAAGTGCATGATAGTAGCTATTGCAAGCTTCTGAATTCAACTAACGATAAAGTTACAACACCAATCAATTTTCGATGTACAAAATTTTTTTATATGTAATTATGATTAATGTACTCTTTTCTGTTATGAATGAAATTATGGCTTATGCTACGAAGCCTTTTCAACACATTTTCTCTTCCTCTCTTTTATTACTTTATTAATTTCCTTTGTTGCTACAAATTTAGAGATTCATCGCCTTAGTGGACAAATGTAAAATAACATGGCAAATATGCACAATACTTAAATTACCACATGCTGGCTAGTAGAGCATAGTCTTTCAAGTGCATTAAAGTACCATCTTAAATCCAAAAGATGTAAAGTATCGAAAAACAGGTGATGAATGTTTAAGTATTGGGAATTTTCCCCTTAAGCAACTCAACTAAGATTATTGAGGTGTCAAGCCTACAAAGCATATAAAACTATCTTTGCTTAAAGTGCGATCAATTAACTATTCTAAGCATTAACAACATATGCTAGTAAGTAAGAGTACTGCTCCGATGCACGACACAATAGACATAGTAATCACTGTTACTTCATCAATTGTTGCTGCTAAGTGAAGTCATCGCTTCCAAGTGAAGGCATCGCTACCATAGCAAACGCACATTATCATGTGGTTAAGTTTAACATTCATTAATATGAACAAATGAGTCAGCAAAATCAATGCATGGTAAGAAATATGGAAAATTAAAAAAAAAAAAAATACTCTGTTCATTCTAATACAAAGTGATAAAAAAAAAATGAGGAAAGGTAAAAAATAGCAAACACCAAATGTTGATGCAAGAAATCAATCATCAACTTAAAGACCAATGTCTAACTTTATAATTGCAGAGGTGTCCCTGTCACCAAGAAGTCTTCTTATCTCAAACTGTGCTTCCTCAAGTTCAGCTCTTAACTTGTTACGTCTTTGTACAACTACATGGCAACTCAACATTCTTTGGGCTTTACCAACAACATGCTCTAAACTCCTAACTTTGAAATTAAGTCCATGAGCCCTGATAATCCCCGTAATCAACAACTCAAGCTCCTCAGTCGACAATTTATCCTATGGCTTATGAAGAAGCTGAATGGCTTGCCCCAACAAGGTTATCATGACATCAACTATGTTTGTACCTAAAATCAAGCACCCTATCCAGAATTCTCTCTCTATGGAGTATTACCATTCTAGTGATTCCACATGATGAGAAGACACAATGAATCCATGGAAAGAATTAATCTCATTGGTGGTTGCTCTTATATTAGGAGTTGTTGTCTTGTGTTGCTATGAAATGCCAGCAACTGAGGAGGACATTAGAAAAAGAGGCAGCTTAAGTAAGAGATGTGGCATGTGGAGGAACCTCATCAGATGGGGAGGAATACTATGAAGCATTAATGGATATAACATTAATTTCGCCGTCGTAAGTTCCTACTTGAAGCAAAGCATCAGCATATGTCTCGCTCTTAGGCCGTTCGGGAGTTACTGATTCGAAGTCTTCTTCATCCATCTTATATTGCTTTGTTTCACTAGACTTGCCCTCAATCTCTATGTCATCTACTTCTTCATCCTCAATTGCTGATGAAGCTTCCTCCTTGTTATCAACAAGATTGTGTGTGCTTGCTGCCTAATGGTTCTATATCTTTATCATCTTTGTTCACAAATATAGTTGAGACATGATGCCTTTTGGAATGAAATTCCTCATGATGGCTATATAATGGGGAAAAGGGATGTGTGATGGCACTGTTGGGAGGAGCATGGTTATCGATGATGTTACTAGCTAATTGACAAGTTAAATTTGTATCTTTTACCACCATAAATGAGAGAGAGAGAGAGAGCTACATTAGTATAATAAAGAAAGAACACTAACATGAAATACAAATAGAACTACATTAGTATAATACCTCGCGAATACAAGCATGCTTAGCCTGACTAGTATTTGGCAAAAAAGTCGATTGATAGATCATTTTTAGCTTAGGTTAAGAATCACAAGTTGTCTTAGGCCTGGCTTAGGAATCATGAGTCACCCTTGTGTTGGCCTGAGGATCCTGATTTGTCTTTGTTTTATCGTGGGAGGCATGACTTGTCTTTAACGTAGCCGAGAATCATTGGGGATCACGTGTTTTGATGGAAGATGGAGTTAAAATTTGTATTTGAAGATTTTAGATCCCTCTAAAGCATCAGACACTATAGCATATACATATTCTTTAAACCTTTTAAGGCAAGTCGTCCCATAGGTTATCTAACCTGCTTTAGGTACTCCTACACAACTGACAAAAGGAAAGAATAGTTGTCATACGTGAGGATGAATTAAATTGTTGCTTTTTTGGAGAAAGTTATTTGTAGCAATGGTTGAAGTCATCTGATGGAGGAATCAATCAAGGTATCCCTCATCAAAACTAAGTTAAAGAGCAACCCTATGAGGTGAATATGCCACCAGTCCTAGCTCTAGAAAAGGACCAATTGAGTTCTTCCTATCTTGTAATGATGGTAAATACCCTTGGTACACCACATTATGAATCCTAAATCATGGGTATCCAAGTTTTCATGATTGTCAACTAGTGTAATCAAAACACTTGATCTAGAAGAGTAAAACTTGCAACAATCTTCATAACCAACTATCCTTTTCACGTAAGGTCAGAATGTGAATTGATTAATGTCACTAAGCACATTGGATAAGAGCTTCGCAAGTCATCTCTTTAGTAGTGCCATCACTCTGGGATCATTTAATTAGGAATTATGCTGAATATTAAGGGTAGATGTGTGTGTTTGGAATCGTTCATAGATGAAGAGCTGTAAAAACACCAATTCTACATTTGAATACACATCATAACGTCCTTTTGAGTGGATCATTGCATGATAATACAAGTCCAAGCACCGATAGAAGGAACTCAAGTAAAAAGGCACTAAAGCAAAGTACTAGCCCTTCATTATACAAATGAATAATAAGGAGGGTTCACTCCTTCTATTGAACCACCCGAAAAAATGTATGTTGATAGCCATAGCACTACAAATGCTGCAAGCTCATAACTACAAAAAAAAAGAGGATTAATTAAAAAAAAAAGGAGAGCATTAAAGATAAATGTGCATGCAAACTGAAATATTAATACTTACACACGTATGGGACATAGCTTTTAGACTATAGCTCTATTTCCATCTCTATTTTGAAAAAAAAAATGCTCGATCCAAGAGGTAAGGATAAATTTCTTTGATCCAATTTTGGTTACTTTTAATGTAGCCACTAATGCAGCCTGAATATCTTGCTTCTCTTATGTAGCAAAAAGGGTGGTAATGTCAGCCAGCCCAAATCCACAAAGCCTCAATATTAGGTACACATCATTTAGTGCCAATGTAAACACCCCCCATGATGCAATAAAGGTATAAGTTTGGGTACTCCACCGTGAGATAACAGCTTGCAATAACTTCATACCGTCAGTTAAACTACTTTGTGATATATAATGGCATGATATACTTTGGCAGATCTCAATGTGTCCTTGTGCTCAAGATCCTCTTAGATATGTCTTGCACACTCCATCCATCCTGGGATTTCTTGTCTTGAAAAAGAAAATTGAGTTTGAGAGAGTGGAAGCTCCTTTCTTTCATTATGGAAGCGTAACACTAAGTTTGCTGTAACGAATTCTCTTTTAGTTGGGTCTAGCTTAGGCTTGATGAAGTAATAGGAGTTGTCAGAACACCCTAGTGCACTAATAACTTTGTTCCTAATCCTTATCCAGAGTAAATCTTTAGAAATTGTTTGATCGATCTAACTACTATGAGGAGATGGAATCAGGGGTGGTTGACTCTTTTGTAGCATGAAGTCCTTTTGGTTGATTGCATTTGAGACCCGTTGTCCCTCCATTTTCCTTTTGGTGATAGACAAAGAGCAAAATAGATGAGTACTTCCACCACGTTAATCCCTAGAGCCCCACATACTACCTGAGAGTATGCGTTTCATCATCACAAGAACTAACCCTTTTTACTCAAGCTTTTCCCTACTATTACCCTAATCTGTTTCAACCCCCATCATCACTACCATCACAAGCACTACCTCTTTTTACATTTTATGAATAGCAATTAATTGACATATGATGTGTAAATTATATATTGATAATAGTTTTTTTTTTTAATAATCAAACATATTAACGTAAATTTGGTATGTTTTTATGAAAATCTTATTATTAAAATCCATTATTTATAATATTTTTTTTCAAAATTAAATAATTTAATTTTATGATATAAAAAATAAACACGAAATAACATGCACGCTAATCATCATAGAATATGTCTGTACGTACCAACAATACATACCATGAGGCATAATGATCCAAAGCATCTACAAAACAACGAAGAAGTTTAGAGAAAAAGAAAATAGAAGCAACATAGTTTGAACATAAAAAATAATGAAAATATGGATAATAGGAATGCTTAGTGCCTCTACTGCTGGTGCTGGCAAACATGATATGATCTTGTAACAGATGTCCTCTGAGTCATTATAGCTAAGGAAGTTGAAGCTGGTGTCGGATGATAAACAGGTGTTGTGTGGGGGTATGTGGTGGATGCTGAGAGAAAGATGGACCTGTGGCTATAGTGGCTACTGGGAATGTGTACGATCCAAGTGCGGGTGTCTATGATGAAAACTGAGCAAAATCTGCCCCCTTATGGGCTATGGGGTGAAACCCGATGAAGGATGTTAGCTACTTTACTATTCGGAGCTGCCAAGTGCCTGTGAGATGGATGCTATGGTGCATGCGTGAACATACATGACTGGCTTGACATCCCATTAAAACCTTAGTTGGGATGCAGATGAGGTACCGCTGGTGTGAATGGTGTAAAGTTAAGCTGGCTAAAATCTGGGACGCTACCAAGAGTACCCATGTGCGGTGCACCCTATTGGTATGAAGGGTAGTGCTCGAAGGAAGACATCGAAGGAGGACAAACATAGTTCATCAGCATATTAATTTGCTCTTGCATCTTATCCATCTATTGTTGCTACATGTTCCTATCGTACTTAGAGTACACTATATCCTCATCATGTGGTTTCTCGTACTACTCAACCTTGTGCTGTCTATTGGCATACCGTATCCAAAGCCACAATGGTAGCCAGATCTATGCCCCAAAACCTCCTCCATAATGTCTTGATCTGGCATAGGTCGATTACTTATCGCAGTAGCAATGTCATCCCCCTCCTTCCTCCTTTGCTCAATGCGTGCTTGGTTGAAACAAAGTGAAGACAATGTCACTATAATGGTACAAAATGATGGGTATGGTATATTACCATGGAATATGGAAATCACACATGCTTACATAATTCTACATGGACACCTCCGACTCCCAACAATCAGTCAATTTTCCTTTCTCCCTCCTTAAATGTGTGTGTTTATAGTTCTCTATTGGCGCGACATTATGTAATACATGATTAGTGAAATTAACAAACATATATAGAACATAAACTTACACAACATGTGGATATCGTGAAATGCAGTAAAAAATGTAGTTATAATACTTACATTCGTAAGTGCATGCTGAAGCATAGACTTCATACCACCCATATGCATTGATATCAGCCTCCTCATGCTCAGTCGCCACAGGGACCTCATCATGCTCTACTGCCATGGCCTCTGGGTCCTCGAGGTCCACCCAAGCAGGTAGATCATCAGAAAGGTCATATGTGACATCCTCCCTTACTCCCAACCCATTCACTTACCCCAAATGAATATAAGCAGTTTGGCTCGACTAGTGATTGGTCTCTCCATCCTATTGATAGATGAGTAATGCAGTAAATGATCCTCCTATATAATAAAATAAGAATATTATTGCATCATTCTAATAAGAATGTGGAAGACAAAAGGTTAACTATTTAAGGTGAAAACCCCACCAACATATTGCTTAGGGCATGCCTCAGCATCCTCCATAAGTTGATCATAGATATCCAAGACACTCATCATGCACATTATAAAAATAACCATTCTTAGTGATTCATTACAAACAAACATATGTGATAAAGAAAAACAAATGAAAACAAGCATATAGTCTATTCGTTCGAATTACAATCCCCCATGCCACTATAACCCTTACACTGGTCGGGTAGGTGTGCAAGGTTTCCTAGGTAAGAAAATATGCGATCGATTGGAATTGTCTAAGGCCTTTAAACCCTCTATTGCATTGGCTCCTTGGTTGGAGGTAGCTTATCCGATTTACCATCTTTTGTGGATTCCAATTGGAGGAGGCCATGAGTAAATATATGTGTCACGCCCCGAAGGGTACCCTAAATGTGGCAGTCCGCCGCACATAATATTAAAGCTAATGAATGATAACCTTAGTCATGCAGGAACTTCGATATCACATGCAAGGCTTGCTTCCAAGATAGTAGGAGACTCAAAGGGGTATTACGTTTATGCAGATAATAAAAGCATACAAGAACTCATAAAAGTAAACATGTAATAATCATTAAGATAAAGGTTTCTTACAACTTCTTAGGGCATTCTCCCGTTCTAAGCCATCTTCAAAACATACATGAATATAACATAAGTCTACTATAGAGATTTCTCTTAGAAGTCTATATTCAAAACCAATTATATAAACTTCTTTCAAAAACTCATAGTAGCTTGGGCTCATACTTGACAAAAAAGGCTCTTTGGTGCCAACTATAAGTAATTAAACTGTAACAAAAAGCTATAAGGGTATAAGCAAAACTAGCTTAGTGAGATAATTCCCTTTTCAAAGGATTTCCATAAACCACATAAGTATTTTAGACAATCATATGGGAATGCATCAATCACATGAGTAAGAAAAATACACACAATTAACCGGAAACCATGTGTAGCATGTATTTTACGCCCTCCATGTCGGGGGCTGGGTGGTTACCGACCCATATGACCATCAATAGTTATAGACTTACCTGCTCCTATTTGCCCTGTAGACTTTCCGAAAAATTATAATAAGTATATTTTTGAAATCCTCATTAAATTCCAGTCTTAAAGAATATAATGAAATATTTTCTAATTTCCAGTCTCGGGGCCTGGTTTTCCGAAATGAATCCTGGTCGAGTTCGAAATAGATAATTTCTCGAAAACTGAACTTTTTATATTTCGATATGTTCTTTAGAACTATATTCTAGATCAACTTGCTCCCAAAAGTTCTATGGTTTTATTCTCGTGAAGCCGGACTTAGGGTTTCTAGGTTTCTTTCTAACCCTAGCTATTTCGATTAAGGGTTTAGTTTCCAATTTGATTCTCAAAGTCCAACTTGGTTTACAAAGAAAGCCGAGGCCTACATTGACTACCGAGAATTGAACCAGGTGACGATTAAGAATAAGTATCTGTTGCTTAGAATAGACGATTTGTTCGATTAGTTGGCAAGAGCACGAATATTTTCCAAGACTGATTTAAGGTCAGGGTATCATCGGTTGTGAATTAAAGCGGAAGATATTCCGAAGACAGCTTTCAGGACTAGATACGAGCACTATGAATTCGTGGTTATGCCTTTTAGTCTTACTAATGCACCCGCGGTATTTATAGATCTCATGAACAGAGTCTTTGGGGATTTACTAGATTTGTTTGTTGTGGTGTTTATCGACGACGTTTTGGTGTATTCTAAGACTAAGGAAGAACATGAAGAACATCTTAGATTGATCTTGAGTAGACTACGGGAAGAAATGTTGTGTGCTAAATTCACTAAGTGTGAGTTTTGGTTAGAGCAGGTGTCATTCTTAGGAGATATTGTAGACGGGAATGGAATTTCTGTAGATCTTGAGAAAGTAAAAGTTGTGGTTGAATGGCCGACTCCTAAGACCATATCCGAGATTAGAAGTTTCCAAGGGATAGTAGGGTACTATCGGAGATTTGTTGAGGACTTCTCTAAACTTGCAAATCCTTTGACAAGATTAATGCAAAAGGGAGTGAGGTATGTATGGGATGAGAACTGTGAGAGTAGCTTCCAACAGTTGAAAGAGAAATTAGTGTCTGCATAGGTATTAGCTTTTGCTAGTGAGTGGTGAGGAGTACACTATTTATAGTGATGCTGCTATACAAGGTCTAGGTTGCGTATTGATGTAAGGGGGAAGAGTTATAGTGTATGCGTCTAGATAGTTAAGGTCATATGAAAGAAATTATCTCACTCATGACATGGAATTGGCAGTCGTGGTTCATGCGTTGAAATTGTAGAGACACTATTTGTATGGTAAGAAGTGCAAAATATTCACGAATCATAAGAGCTTGAAGTATATTTTCACCCAGAGAGATCTGAACATGAGACCAAGAAGGTGGCTAGAATTGATCAAGGACTATGATGTAGATATCCAATACCACCCTAGAAAGGCCAATGTCATAGCAGATGCCTTAAGTAGGAAGAGGAATGAGAATTTAACAGCCATGATCACTTTTGAAGGTCACTTGCTAGATGATATGAGGAAATTAGACTTGGAAATAGTGACTCAAAAAGTAAGTGCATGATTGGCAACGTTACAGATTCAATCTACTCTGGTTGATAGAATCAAAGCCAGTTAAGTAGATGTTCCGAGTATACAGGAAGTCAAGTGAAGATTGGAAATTGGCAGGGCCCCTAAATTTTATGTTGATGAAGAGGGTATCATGAGATACAAGTGAAGACTGTGTATACCCGAACAAGGAGAACTTAAGAGGGAGTTATTGAAAGAAGCACACTACTCGAGTTATTCCATCCATCCTGATGGAAATAAAATGTATTAGGACTTAAAGAAACTATACTAGTGGAATAATATGAAAAAGGAAATCGCTGAGTATGTATCCAAGTGTCATACTTGTCAAATGATAAATATTGAGCATAGGTAACCAGCTGATGAATTAAAGCCTTTGTCCATACCTCAGTGGAAGTGGGAACACATTAATGTAGATTTTGTCACGGCTTTGCCCAGGACTAAAGAGAAGTTTGATTCGGTATGGGTTATTGTTGACAAACTCACCAAAGTAGCCCGATTTATACTAATTAGAACTGGTTATCGATTGGATCTATTAGTACAATTATATATTAAGGAGATCGTGAGACTACATAGAATTCCAGTGACCATTGTGTCAGATCGAGACACCAGGTTTGTAGGAAGATTCTAGCAAAGTTTACATAAAGCTTTAGGTACTAAAGTAGTTTTCAGTACTGCTTGTCTCCCTCAAACGGACGGACAGTTTAAACATATCATCTAGATTCTTGAAGACATGCTAAGAGCTTGTGTCTTGGACTTTAAAGGAAGCTGGGATGAACACCTACTATTAGTGGAATTTGCCTACAACAACAATTATCAAGCGTCAATAGGGATGCCACCGTATTAAGCCTTATATGGAAGAAAGTGTCAATCACTGAGTCATTGGCATGAAGTAGGTGAAAGATAGATTTTAGGACCCGAGTCAGTACATGATGCTGTTGACAAAGTTAAGGTGATCAGACAGAAATTACAAGTTGCACAAAGCCAATAGAAGAGTTATGTGGATAGACGGGGGAGACCCTTGGAATTTCATGTAGAGGAGCATGTGTTGCTTAAGATATCACCGATAAAGGGTGTTGTTAGATTCGATATGAGAGGCAAGTTGAACCCTAGATATGTTGGTCCATTCAAAATCCTGGAAAGAATTGGAGACATGGCTTATAGGCTAGCATTGCCACCAAGTTTAGAGGGAGTACACAATGTATTTCATGTATCCCTATTGAGGAAATATGTGCAAGACCCTGAACAGATTGTAGAGCTAGAACTATTGGAAGTTTAAGCTAATCTTTCAACCCGAGCAAAGCCAGTAAGAATTTTAGATACGAAAGAGAAGACCTTGAGGAGACCCGTGATTAAGTATGTGAAGGTTCAATGAACGAATCAAACTGAACGGGAAGAAACTTCGGAGTTAGAAGAGGAGATGTGAGCCATGTACCCTGAGCTTTTCAATGAATCAGGTAACTTTCAAGGACAAAAGTTTCTTTTAGGAGAGGAGAGATGTAAAGTACAAATAACTAATTCATAACGAAGGGTATATATGTAATATAATGTTATTAAGAGGGTATTTTTGTCCTTAAATAGACGAATTTAGACAAGAGGAACTTATACGTCAAGAATTGGAAGAAGACAGCAAGGCCAGCAATAAAGCTGCTAGCCTTTATTTGAAAGCTATCAGCCTAGAGACGGCTTTGAGCTCTCTAGAGGATTTGAGGAAAATGATCCTACGCCGGACTAATGGCCGCTGGCATACCCATATAAGCCGTCAGCGTAAAGGTTGGCCTATGTCTACATTTTTCCTAAGCTAGGGTTGCGTTTTTCCAAAGTCAACTCTCTCTATAAATAGACCCTTGACCCTACGACCTTGTCACATCTTGTCCTCAGCAAAACCCTAGGTAAGTGGGTCATTCTCTAGTCTTTTTCAATCATTCTCTTTAGTTCAATCTTTCTAATACGAGTTTTTCTATGGATTTGAAGGAGATCCAAGAGTTGTGGTGAAACCCTAAAGTGATTGGAGATCTGGAGACTCTAATTCAAAGGAAAAAGGTAATATCTTTCTTAGGGTTTTTATAATTTCTACGATTTAAGGATTATAGGTTTGTGATTTTAGTTTATTAATTTCATTTAGGAGAATTATGGAACTAGGGTTCTTATTTCCAATTTGAGATCTACAAATTCTAGGTATGTAAGAATCCATCCAACTTTGTTGGTCTAACGAATTTATATTTTTCAAGTTAAGATCTATATATATGTTGAAGGAATTGTGGAGATAAATAGGGGTTATTGGAAGAGTTGAGTTTGAAGTATCATTGAATCATGAGTAAAGGAAAAAGGTGTGATAATTTCTTATTATAGATCTGTGATTTGGTTATGGATCTTTGTGTATGACTATGAAAATTAGGTTAAGGTTTGATTATGTGGTTACAACCGAGTTTGATTTGAGACATGTTGTTGATTAGGATTATTCGTGAGATTAGAGTTTCTTTTCTTTAAGAAGTCTTGTTGGTGGATTTGAGTTGGAAGCAATACCAGGTATGACCTTACCATGTATGTTTATTTGTACGTATAGGGTTAGTTGCAAAATTTGACTTAACAAATATTTGGCTTTAATTGAAACAAGTCTTGGTTAAGCTTGGCTGCGGTTAGTAAAAACCACGATAGTAATGTGATACTAATGCAGACAACCTGATGATCCTTGTGCCGCGTTGTCTCGAGTGGAGCCGCACCTGGAGATGATTCCGATAGATTAAGAGTCGTTACCAGCTTAATTGTGGAACACAATTATACTTTCTATACTATGGTTTTCATCAGGGTCATGAGTTACTCCAGGTTTATGATTAGTGATCAATAGTCCTAAAATGTGTTGTTTGAAGGCAAATGAAAAGACAACAATTTATGCTTATTGCATTAGAATCTAAGGGCGTTGCACTATTCATGATAAAATGTGTTACATCTGGTAGTGAAATATAACTGATGATTATTAGAATTCTTCTCCTTGTTCTCTCATTACTTAGAAAATACATATACATATATATCTCAAATTCTTTTAAGTATGGTTTAATACTTGAATATTTGCTATTCAAGTATCAAGACTTACTTGTATCCTGAGGGAATTCCGCATTCAAATCCATAGCAAACGTAGTGTGGGGGCATAAATTCTTAAGGAAAGCGATTTCATTTGTGCCTATAAATCTAAGTTTGTTTTTAGTTCATCAAACTGAATTTACAATCTTCTGCGTATTGTTTAATTTCACTAACCATGCTTTTTCTTAACAACTATAACCTGTTATAACTGTTTGTATCTATCTGTGATTATTAGCTAAGACTATTACAAAATTCATTTTATTTTGGTTCATAGTCCCCTAGCCACTATGGTGGCTTCGTAGCTCTCTTGTGTGCGACATCCCATTCTTTTAAGATTTGGTGCATATTATGAAGATCATAGTAACTTGATAAGATCATTGCTCTAATATAATAATTTCCCTCATAACATAATTCCTTAAAGATGAAACTTAAGAGATAAGCAAATCTACACCTTTGTTTGTAGATTTACATGACAATTTAGTTTGCATTTATTGAAATTCTTTTGTATTCTCCTAAATCACCATAGGTTTGTGTCTTGTGATCCACTTAATTGTAGAATATAAAAGAAATGAGAAGATTAAAGACTATAACTATCTTTACCTTAGGGATGTCATGCCAATAATGAAAGACGGTTATCCCTCATTTTTCTTCTTATAACATCCTTTTGTCTTCCTAAAGCAAGATAATTTGCAATTAAAAATAATAATAATAATGAAATCTTTAATAGTAACATATTCAAATTACTAAAATATCCTTCACATTAAAATTAATTTATGGGGCATTTCAATATAATATTAAGCCAATAATTGACAATGATATTTTCATATATGCTGAAAAGAATTCACAAAAGTTATATTTGTTCTTTTTTTTTCCCTATATATATCTGTATATATATATATTATTGAAAGGCCATGTTTTATCTGCCAATCTTATTAACTAAAAGATTTTTATTAGTACATGATAGATTAAATGGTATTTACCTAGCAGGTGAAAACAAAATTTTTTACCAAAACATGAATTTATCATATCCTCCAATGGCATATCCTTTTTATTATTATTAGACCTAACTAAATATATCCATCCATGAACTGCTAAATGTCGCAAGAGAGTGACTTTTTAATTCAAATGCTGGAAACGATAAGCTAGTCATGGAACTATGGAAGTAGCTGTCAACCAATATAACAGCCGTCCAAAGATCCAATTGGCTGCATATCGGTGTCTGACATTTAAAGTGGGGCACCTAAAGCGGATACTACTGCTCGACCTAGCAATACAAGCAATAATTGACGAGCCCATCATGCATGAATTAGTAAATGTTAATAGAAAAGGAGCACTTTGGTGACGAGAGGTAGAGTGTGAAAAAAATCGACGAAATCGAAAAATCGAATCAAAATTGCAAAATTAATGAGAAAAATATGATTAATCGATCAGTTGGTTTCGGTTTATGATTACGGTTTTTTATTTTTTAGTTTTCGGTTTCGGTGTCGGTTTCTAACCACAAAAAACCGATGATTAACGGTTAACCGTTTCAATATTTATAAGTATATTATATATATAATTTAGATATACATATAATTATTTTCTAAAATATATAAATAAGATTCACATATACATACAATTATTTTTTAAAATATATATACATATAATTTACATATACAGATAATTTACCTATGTTAATATTCCTTAGATTTCAATTAAAATAATATTATAATATGTTTGATAGAGTTAATGTGGTAATTGATTTGGTTTGATTTTATTGATAATGATACATCCAAATGTTTGTTTTTCGCCTTTTCCTTAATTTGATTTTTTTTTTAGCTCTTGTAATATATATAATAATTTAAAGAAAAACTCTATTATAAAGGGTACAAATTAAGGTTTGTTGAAATTAATTTTAATTTATTGAGACCAATACGTTAAATGGTTAAAAACCAAAAACTGAATAAAACTGTTAACTGTTAAGGCGGTTAACCGTTTATAATGGACCTGTTAAAGATCAGAATATTAAAAAACCAATTTTTACGGTTAGTTTCAAAAAATAGGGCTACATACTAGTTAACTGATCCATAAATACTCCTAACAAGAGGGGCAAAAAACTGAGGGAAAAATTCACCAACAAACCCCTCTATCTTGACAAATTAAGGACACCCTATTTTTCAAAAGTGTTTCAATTTATCATCTGTTTTTGTGTAGGCTCCGTAATATTTAATTAAATGGTATTTAATATGAAAATAGTAAGATAACAAGATAACAAAATAAATACTTATCAATTAAAATTAATAGAAGTAAGTTAATATTATTTATTAATATATAATCAAATGATATATGAAATATTACCAGCATAAGCTAAATAAACAAATAAAAAACACCAATCATCCGCTGCTTAGGAAAAAGAAAAAAGACTTTCATATGATGTAGAATATATTGGGGTATAAAAAGAACATCATCACATGATGCAGAATATATCGGGGTGTAAAAACATCATCATCATCATCATCATCATTATCTCTTTTTCATGAATTGTGGGAAAAAATCAACATAAAAAATAAACTGAACACAGATACTTTGAATTCAAAAATTATGCGTATACATTAAGTCACATGATATTTTTAATACATATAATATATACATAAATATAGGGTCCAATAAGTGTCTACCGTTCGTGGACAAAAAATTACCAATATATAGGTTGGATAAAATTAATTATCAATATATAGTTTTTTAAATCACGTCTAGAAAACAGAATATAAAAATTTACATACAAATTACGGATATGAATTGTGATATCAAGTTTGAATACGGTCTCTACATCACGGTTATAAAAGGAGATACGTAGATTTTACAAAAGTATCGCACTTCTACTCGCCATTTAGCAACACTAGAATTTTTTCCTATTCCGAACTCTATTTCTATCTCCTCTATCCCTTTTTTATTTATCTCTCCCTTATCCCCCCTCTCTACCTCTGTCTATCTCTGTCTATCCCTTTCGATTTCACTCTCTCTTGTCCCCGCTGTCTCTTTGTCTTTCTGTCTCTATCTCTCTTTCTTTCAATTTATAGGAACTGATGTGGATACAGTACACTACCATCCCATCCCTTCTCTCTTTTCACCGGCTTCCTGACTCTTTTTTATTTTTATTTTTTCCTTCTACCCCTTTCATTCTCGTCTTTTTATTCACGCATATTT
This sequence comes from Combretum micranthum, assembly GCA_024138025.1. NCBI lineage: Eukaryota > Viridiplantae > Streptophyta > Magnoliopsida > Myrtales > Combretaceae > Combretum > Combretum micranthum. The sequence goes on along the minus strand of JAMXBD010003417.1, from coordinate 20,441 downwards.
GTTAGTATATTGTGACTACATAACATGATAATCATAAGGGAAAGGGCAAAATTATGTTTAATTAAAGCAATACACGTACCGCATACAAATCTTTTTATATCTGATTTCTAAGTCATGATTTTAAAGTTATATATTAATAATTATTTTCATTTTGATCTTAAATAAGCAATTATTATTACTACTAACCTTAAACAGAAAATTATTTCCATATATATATTATATTTATAAAGTATTTATGAAACTCGATTGAATTTGAATAGAATATTGTCAAGGGCTAAATCTGCATTCTGAGTCTTAAGACCTCAGCAATGACTTAGGTTTAACTTTTTGAACTAGGTGATAAAGTCTAAAAAGCCAAGTCTAAGAAACAGGGATGATTAAATGAGATTTAGCATCGTAGGCTCTGAGTAGAGACCATTGTATCGGGTCGATTCATCCACTCTCAACTTTTCTTAATGAGCTCATGTACTCAAAGAGGCCTTCCATGGGCCAAAGTGTTGTGATAAAATCCACGATTAAAGGATTCATCTCATTCGTTGATGATTAATATGATTTGACGAAGTCATTAAAAGCTAAACTCTATAAATACCCAGAGCTCCTCTTCATTTGGCAGCTTCACAAATTGATGAAAACATCGTTATGCTATTGGAATATTCTTAGAAGAGATAAAATAGAGTTCAGAATGAAGAACACACAACCTATTTTCTATAATAGTGGGGTTGATGCTATATAGCTCATCTGCCTATTACTAGTGCGTTCAAACTCATTAAGATTGTTTGCTCCTCTTCTTCCCTACCCTATCACTCTTAGTTATTCCTTGAATTCCACATCACTCTTTTAAGACTATGTGTAACATAAGATGCACGTTGCACCTACATAAACATTGCAATCATATCCACCCCACCATAAATACAAAGGTAAATCACAACAAAAAAGAAAATATATGGTTTTTCAATTCCACCACCGATCTTGGTTTTGGGTCGTGAATAATATATATGTATATATATTACGTTGGTTTAACTTATATGTATTTTATTTGTTTTTTATACATTTTAGTAAGTTAAGTTTTTTTTTTTTTATATATATCTATTTTCATACTTGTTAAATGTGGGGTGTCTATGTTTTTATTAAAAGTTTATAAGGGTGATCGATGTAATTTTTCCAAATTGTTATGTTATATTGAAAAGGGCAAATTGTGAATTTTTACTTTTACATATATTGATGGTGTACTTGGTTGACAGGAATAGAATTGGTATTCTTGATTTATTCCAACGAAATAACTATTTTCCTATTTAGTTTGTATAAAATTTTATATAAGAATGCTTATTCCATGTATCGTGAAATTGATAAAGAAATTTTTTTCCTTTCTTTCATGAGAGGGATTTTTATTCCTTATAAAAACAACTTTTTTTCCTAAAGATTTTCTAAATCATAATACAAAAGAATTACTATTCTTTTTCAATGATTTCTTTTTTAAGTGAACCAAAGGTGACGCGAAAGTATAAATATTAACAAATGTTTGAAGCTAGTTAAAATTTTCTAATACTCTTTTTTTCAATACAAAATTAGGAGATGTTTCGTCAGGCCTAACCCTCTATTTCCACGAGCAGTTATCTCAATATTGCCATAAATTACAACTTTTAAATAGAACGAAAACAACAAATTAAGTAAAATAGTGCTAGTAATACATATTCATCACAATATGGCGTTAACGAGACAAGAAAATATACTAGGAATTTGTATTTATTTTATATGATTCGACCACAAATTCATGGGATGGTATTTGTAACATGGAAACTTTTGAGTGGCCTTGAACGAGACTTTCGTGGGGCTAAATGCTATAAGATCTATTTATTTATTTTTTAATAATTTGTCAGCTTTTGTTCGAATGATTTAAATTTTGAGAAAAAGAAAGAAAAATAAGAAAAGTTAGTAAACATAAAAGCACAACAATTAAATTTTCTGCTTCACTGCCCCCCTTTAAAGAAGAAACCATGCTTCTTCTTCCCTTATATTATATTATTTTATTTTATTTTTTAATTTACGAAACAATTGGAACATTTCATTGTGTAATCTTTTATGATCATTAAGTTATTATTTTAAATCCGACGAATAAATGATATAAATTTAGGTGGACGAGGGAGAATAATTTGGGGTGGTTGAGCAACATTCTTGGAGAAGAAATGTTCATCATTGCTTAGGAGGGAAGGAAGATATTGGTAAGTTCTTTTAGTTTAAATGCTCATAGTTAGTAATTATCTGTATTGTGCAATAAGCTTTTGTTTTGTTATTTTAAATTAGTTATACAGATGTTGAATTATTTAGCGAGTATGCACGGAGCTGTTGCAGTATATCAAATGTTGTGAAGAACGCTGAGTACACATCAAATTAAGAAGATAGATTTTTGCAAGGAAACCGTGCACTGTGTACTTAATCGACTAGTGTGCCAGATCGTATATAGCAATAAAGTTTTGGTGAATGGTTAGTGTAAGGACCGCTATTACCCCTAGTTGAAATAAGCAATAGCAGTTCCCCAACCGCATATAATCTGCAGAATTATATGCAAGGTTGTCTTAAAAGGATTGTTTGATGAATTGTTCACCTAATCTTAAGGAATAAATCATTTTGAAAATAATTACTTAGTAGCTTTTCAAAACATATTAACATATATACACAACTTCAAACAAAGGCAGATCAAGCTAGATATATACATACATATATTACATCCACAGGCTTCTTACAAGCCTTAAACAAAATAACAAAATATAAAGCTTAACAAAGCTTTACAAACATCCATTCTAACTAACTATCTAGTCTATTACAAAAAGAATGGTTCCATCCAGTCCTGGTCAAACTCTAGTCCTCATATTCCTCCAAGAAGTCCTCAAAATCGGAGCCATAACCCATGCTCGCATAGGACTCATCCAGGTCATCACCTGAAATTGTTAAAAGAATGAGCCAGAGGCCCAGTACACAGCAACGAATACAAAAGCGAGATGAAGCACACAAGCTTATTCTAAATGCAATATGCAACATCCATTCAATTATTCTTTAATCTTTAATTAATCAATCAACACGGGAGTATTCAAACTCCGGACAACAGGGATCGCGAGGGGACCTGAGTAACACTCGGACGCTCAGGGGGTTGATATAAGTAGTTCGGGTACTCATACCGTCCTAGATATCGTTAAGTCAAAGAGAAAAGTAGCTTCCTCCAGGGTTAATAGCCGTTACTTAGCTTTATTTATACTCAGTCCATATCATAAAATATAGTTCACCCGTTCTCATAAACGTTTGAACTAAACTATGGTACTTCCTACCAAGTTTAAATAAATTTTCACCGATCTATACCCCCCGTCGACTACCCGCCGTACCACTTAATGAAAGTCATCTCAAATGACAGGAGTGGCCTAAGCGCCTAGATCTATCGTGCTCAAACTGAGCAAGGTGCCGCTCCCCGAACCAGATACCAACTTCCATCCCAAACTCATCAAACTATGAGGGGTCGCCGTTAGGTTCATACATGACCTGGCGTAGGAATTGGATTTTAACGGCATAAAACACAAGCAACAATCACATTTTAAGTTTTCTTATTATATATTTAAGTTTTATAAATGCCTATCCTAACAGAGACAAGCAGGTTACTGCGTACCTGTATTAGCTCGGGAGTTAATAGGGATAATCGAAAGGGAATCAATCACTGTAAAAGAAGTAATTACAACTCACACTTAGTTCAAGTATAATCATCCAAAGAAATTCAAATAAATTATTATAACATCCTCACATAGCATTTAGATATCATATATTATCATACAATACCCAACAAATACTTAAATGACCATTTATCAAGCTTTGAACAACTTTTAGTAAACAACAATAAGTTTTAAACTTTGTTGGAAAGCGTATCAGCTGGAAAGAATTGAAATTTAAGAACTGATACTTTTGTAATTTGTAAAATCTTAAAACATGAAAGTTTTAGATCTTTTCCTTAGCTTTCCAACGCAACTTAAATCACCTCAATCGGAGATCGGATGAAAAAGTTACGGCTAAAATACAAAGAGCTGCGAAACAGGGGAAGTCTACACGACCGGGTACACGGCCCGTGTATGGAGGCCGTGTTGGGTAAAAAAAATGACCCGAGAGCAACTTTAAGAATTTCAAGGCCTACACGACCATGTACACAGGCTGTGTACACTGGAGCGAAAAAAATGCGAAATCCCCTGTTTTCAAAATGCATTTTACACTTCTTAAAATTCTTTAAACTCATTCTAAAGTTTCCAAAACTTGTTATATGATCATCCCATCATTCAAACAACACCAAACACCTCCAAAACTTCATCAACTCCAAATCACTATTCATCATCTTCTTCAATATTAGGTCATCCAACCACATGCATTCACCAACACTTCCAACACTTCAAAACTCGTCCTAAGCACATAAAACTAACCAATCTAGTCCTATTACACTTCATATAATATCCATACCACATGAGTCACGAATTCATAAACAAAATATCATCAAGAACACATATAAGCATGAAAATGAAAAATTGAGAACACACTTACCACTTGGACTTCTATGCTCGGTTTAAGGACTCTAGATCAAGCTTTTGATGGTGAGAATTGTAGAAAATCAAACTTCAACTTAGGGGTCACCTTGGGAGCTCTTTTGATGAAGAGAGGAATGAGTTTAGGGCAAATGGAGGGTTTTTGGCTTGGTCTGAAATTTTTGGCCGAATTTTTGAAGTTAAAAAGTTTAAACTTATCCTAAGTTGACTTTAAGGGCATAAGGGCATTAAAGGCTTAATGACTTTGTTTTGGGTTAATTAATATTTTGTCTTAAGGCACATAATGGGGTTTAATGGCTAAGTTTTTAGCCTATTTTTTTTTCTACTACTTAAGGATATTTATATATACATTCCACTTAGTCTAAGCACAAATAACACACTTTAAGGCATATTAATATTTTACAAACTCAATAAATAATTAATCTAACATATTTAAATAATTCTACACTTTCACACATCATAATACTCATCAAAATTAAATTAACCATCAACATATATTTATCATGCATAATTCAACAATTCATTCATAAAACAAAATTAGGAATTTCTTGGCTATTTCATTCTCCCCTCCTTCAAAAAGTTTCGTCCTCGAAACTTATCATACCTTAATCATTGCTCAAACAACTCGGGATACTTCTGTCTCATCTCATCTTCGGGTTCCCAAGTCGCCTCTCTTTCGCTTTGACCCGACCACAAAACTTTGACAAAAGGAATTACTTTCTTTCTCAATACCTTATCAATCTTGTCCAAGATCTTAATAGGTTTCTCAATTGTGCTTAGGTCGGGTTGAATCTCGGGTTGATGAGTAGAGACGATAGCTTCAGGATCCGATACACACTTTCTGAGCTGTGACACATGAAACACATCATGAACTTCGGACAAATTCGGGGGTAAAGCTAGTCGATAAGCTAATGGCCCGATTCTTTCCAAAACTTCATATGGACCTATATATCTTGGATTCAACTTTCCTTTAACCCCAAATCTAATCACTCCTTTTGTTGGTGAGATCTTAAGGAATACATGGTCACCAACTTCGAATTCCAATGGTCTTCTCCTCATGTCAGCATAGCTCTTATACCGATCTTGAGCCGTCTTCATTCTCTGCTTAATCACTCGGATCTTGTCAACCGCTTGCTGTACTAACTCAGGACCCAAAACTGTTCTTTCACCAACTTCATCCCAATGTATTGGGGATCTGCACTTCCTACCATACAGTGCTTCATAAGGCGCCATCTGAATCGTTGCTTGGAAGCTATTGTTGTAAGAAAACTCTATGAGTGGCAAATATGTATCCCATCTATTGCCAAAGTCTAAGGCACATGCTCTTAACATATCTTCCAAGATCTGGATCGTTCTTTCAGATTGCCCGTCTGTCTGAGGATGAAATGCCGTGCTAAACTGAAGCTGTGTACCCAAAGCAGTATGTAGACTCTTCCAAAATCTGCTGACAAAGCGTGAATCCCTATCTGAAGTGATCGTCTTTGGAATACCATGCAATCTCACTATCTCTTTGATATAGGTATGTGCTATCTTCTCCAATGATTCTCCAACTCTTAATGGTATGAAATGAGCCGACTTTGTCAATCTATCCACGATAACCCAAACAACTTCATACTTGGTTATGGTTTTGGGTAAAGCCGATACAAAATCCATGGTAATGTCTTCCCATTTCCATTCAGGCACTGACAAAGGTTGAAGTTCTCCTCCGGGCCGTTGATGTTCAATCTTTACTTGTTGACAAACCATACACTTAGAGACATATTGAGCTACATCCCTCTTTAAACCTTCCCACCAATAATTTCTTTTTAGATCCTTATACATTTTTGTACTTCCGGGGTGAATCGAATATGGAGAGGAATGGGCTTCCTTCATGACTTCTTCTCTTAACCCACATGGCACAAATAGTCGATTCCCATATCTCACAACACCATCATATCAATCCTTAATTCTTTCCTTTTCCCAATCCTTATAGAATCCTTTATCCTTTGGTTTCATCGTCTTCCTCTTGAGCTTGTTTAATTCTATCCAGAATTGTTGGTTGCAAAGACAGTTGAGCTAACATCACATCTACTTGCTCCACAGTGACTTCAAGATCTAGCTTCATGAACTCTATCTGGATCTCCTTTTGGCTAGAAAGCAAAGTAGCAATGTCTTCATGTTTCTTTCTACTAAGCGCATCCGCTACTACATTAGCTTTCCCGGGATGGTAGAGGATCTCCACGTCATAATCCTTAAGTAGTTCAAGCCATCTTCTCTGTCTCATATTGAGTTCTTTCTGTGTGAAGATGTACTTTAAACTCTTGTGGTCCGTATAGATCTTACACTTCTCTCCAAACAAATAATGTCTCCACAATTTCAGTGCAAGTATAACAGCTGCTAACTCTAAATCGTGTACTGGATAATTCTTTTCATGTGGTTTCAACTGTCTGGAAGCATAAGCTATAACTCTCCCGTCTTGCATAAGCACACAACCGAGTCCTTGAATAGATGCATCACTGAAGACTATGAATTCCTTTCCATGGACTGGTAGCGCCAAGATAGGAGCCGATATCAATCTCTCCTTCAACTCTTCAAAGCTCTTCTCACATCTATCATCCCATTCAAACCTAACATTCTTTCGGGTCAATCGGGTTAATGGAGATGCAATCTTTGAGAATCCTTCCACAAATCTTCGATAATATCCAGCTAATCCAAGAAAGCTTCTGATTTCACTCACTGTTGTAGGCCTTGTCCACTTGAGAATCGCCTCAATCTTCGTTGGATCAACTGAGACTCCTTCTTTTGAAATAATATGTCCAAGAAAAGATATCTCCTCTAACCAAAACTGACACTTGTTAAACTTGGCATATAGTTTCTTCTCTCGAAGCCTTTGTAACACAAGTCTCAAATGCTCTTGATGCTCTTCTTTGCTTCGGGAATAGATCAAGATATCGTCAATGAAGACTATGACAAATGAATCCAAATAATCCTTGAAGACTCTATTCATCAAGTCCATAAATGCAGCTGGTGCATTGGTTAACCCGAAAGGCATCACTAAAAATTCGAAGTGTCCATATCTGGTTCTGAAAGCTGTCTTCTGAATGTCTTGAGATTTAATCTTAAGCTGATAGTATCCTGATCTCAAGTCGATCTTAGAAAACACAGTTGCTCCCTTCAATTGATCAAACAGATCGTCAATCCGTGGCAAAGGATACTTATTCTTTATAGTAACCCGGTTCAATTCTCTGTAGTCAATACACATACGCAAACTCTCATCCTTCTTCTTGACAAAAAGCACTGGAGCACCCCACGGGGATATGCTTGGTCTAATAAAACCCAAGTCTTGCAACTCTTGTAACTGTATCTTCAACTCCTTCAACTCTGCTGGAGCCATTCTATATGGAGCTTTAGAGATAGGTACTGTTCCAGGCAATATTTCGATTCCAAACTCTATCTCTATCAGGTGGTAATCCAGGTAACTTCTCAGGAAATACATCCACAAACCCATTCACAACTGGCACCATGTTGATATCTACTTCCTCCATACTCATAGCTGCTATAACCGGTTTCTCCCACAACTCCATGAACTTCATACTCTTAGGTCTTAACCTCTCTAACATATATGAAAACCTTCCTTCATCCAAATCAAAACTCAACTCCGCTCTACTACAATCGATAGTGACCTTATAATGATTTAGCCAATTCATTCCCAATATTACATCAAAATCAGATAAAGGTAACACATCATATCAATAGGCATGCTCACATCAGAAATCATCACATTCACATTCTTACACACACATGGATGCCTATTTTCAATCACTAACGGAGTAGTTACACACATAACACGATCACTCAACACTTCAGAAGCAAGATTACAATCGTTCATGAAATTCTCAGAAATACATGCATGAGTCGCCCCTGTATCAATCAACACATAAGCATTCCTATCACACACATTCAGAATACCTGCCAAGGTGTCTACTGCAGGCGTATCTTCAACTTGCTGTAGGGTGAAAACTCTAGCATTTGTCTTCCCTTTTTCTACATTCATTCCCTTTTTAACATCAGGTCGATCTTTGCAATTGGAAATATGATGCCCTCTTTGCTTACAATAAGCACAAAACACTGGTGGTAGCTTGGGATTCTGACACTCTGTGTATTTATGCCCAACTTGACCACATGAGAAGCACGCTCCGGGAGTCCACTTACAAGTTGTCTCTTCATGAGGACCATAGCATCTAGGGCATTTCTTCTCAAACACTGGTGTAGAAGCCTTAGATGTTGACTTCTGACCTCCTTGTTTTCCCAGGTAAGGTCTCTTTCCTCGGTTTTGATAATAGCCTCCTTTGCTAACACCTTGATAACCGCCATAAGATGTGGCTGGAGCAGGTCTCTTCCCCATGAAAGCAGCTCTTCGGGCTCTCCTAACTCGACTATCATTATTTATCTGTTCCATCAACAAAGCTTTGGCAACTAAATCTGATAGAGTGTGCAATTCGAACTTCTTCACTTCATTCTGAATCTCTTCATTCAAACCGTTCTGAAACTTCTGAACCTTCATCCTCTCATCACGATAATCTCCTCCAGCAAAGCGTAGCAACCTGCAAAACTCTCCATGGTACTCATCTATGGTCTTGCTTCCTTGTCTCAAGTTCAACCAATCAGAAATCATCCTCTCTCGTACTGAATTCGGGAAGTACTTAGTGAAGAAGGTATCCTTGAATGTAATCCAAGAGATGGGTTGTTGCAAATTTCCACTAGCTAGTCTCCACCAATTGTAAGCTTCTTTCTTCATCATAAAACTGCTAAGTCCACTTTCTTATCCTCAGGAGTACTGCTAGCTGCAAAGGTCTTCTCCAATTCTTCTATCCAATTCTCAGCCACTGTCGGATCAGTGCTAGTACCATCAAACTCTGGAACCATCTTACTAAAGTCATGTAGTTTGATCTGGTTGGCTTGTTCATTCACAGGTGGTGCTTCATTCGGTCTTACCCAGGTTGATTACCTTGCTGTACAAAGTACTGTGTCTGCTGGTACATCATCATTTGATATTGTTGCATCATTGCCATCATGTCTCTTATCATACCATACATGGAATTCGGATCACCTGTAGGCATCTGTGGCATAGGAGGAATAGGCGGCATAGGTGGTGGTGGCGGAATCGGAGTCGGTAAAGGAATCTGAGAAGCAGAAGCCGATGCTGGAGATGGAGTGGTCTCATTACTTGGGGTAGAAGATGATGTAGGAGCAGATGTAGATGAAGACTGTGGCGGTGGCATGCTTTCCCTATCTGATTGCTGTCTAGTAGATCTTCTTAACCTGTCCATCTTCATAGCCATACACAATACATTCAACACACATACAGGTATATGCATTCAAGTCACACATTCAACCTATTAATTAGCATTCACAATCACACATCATAACAAACAATCCATCAAGCAATAAGGCAAGCAATAAGCACAAAACATTCAAGAAAACAAACAAACACAAGCATTCAAGCAACTTAGCAACTATGCTCATCCTATTCTACCTATTTGTGTCTAAGTCAAGTCGCAAACAAATCATTTTAATTAGGCAAACAATTAATCAAACTATGCTCTGATACCAACTGTAAGGACCCCTATTACCCCTAGTTGAAATAAGCAATAGCAGTTCCCCAACCGCATATAATCTGCAGAATTATATGCAAGGTTGTCTTAAAAGGATTGTTTGATGAATTGTTCACCTAATCTTAAGGAATAAATCATTTTGAGAAATAATTACTTAGTAGCTTTTCAAAACATATTAACATATATATACACAACTTCAAACAAAGGCAGATCAAGCTAGATATATACATACATATATTACATCCACAGGCTTCTTACAAGCCTTAAACAAAATAACAAAATATAAAGCTTAACAAAGCTTTACAAACATCCATTCTAACTAACTATCTAGTCTATTACAAAAAGAATGGTTCCATCCAGTCCTGGTCAAACTCTAGTCCTCATATTCCTCCAAGAAGTCCTCAAAATCGGAGCCATAACCCATGCTCGCATAGGACTCGTCCAGGTCATCACCTGAAATTGTTAAAAGAATGAGCCAGAGGCCCAGTACACAGCAACGAATACAAAAGCGAGATGAAGCACACAAGCTTATTCTAAATGCAATATGCAACATCCATTCAATTATTCTTTAATCTTTAATTAATCAATCAACACGGGAGTATTCAAACTCCGGACAACAGGGATCGCGAGGGGACCTGAGTAACACTCGGACGCTCAGGGGGTTGATATAAGTAGTTCGGGTACTCATACCGTCCTAGATATCGTTAAGTCAAAGAGAAAAGTAGCTTCCTCCAGGGTTAATAGCCGTTACTTAGCTTTATTTATACTCAGTCCATATCATAAAATATAGTTCACCCGTTCTCATAAACGTTTGAACTAAACTATGGTACTTCCTACCAAGTTTAAATAAATTTTCACCGATCTATACCCCCTCGACTACCCGCCGTACCACTTAATGAAAGTCATCTCAAATGACAGGAGTGGCCTAAGCGCCTAGATCTATCGTGCTCAAACTGAGCAAGGTGCCGCTCCCCGAACCAGATACCAACTTCCATCCCAAACTCATCAAACTATGAGGGGTCGCCGTTAGGTTCATACATGACCTGGCGTAGGAATTGGATTTTAACGGCATAAAACACAAGCAACAATCACATTTTAAGTTTTCTTATTATATATTTAAGTTTTATAAATGCCTATCCTAACAGAGACAAGCAGGTTACTGCGTACCTGTATTAGCTCGGGAGTTAATAGGGATAATCGAAAGGGAATCAATCACTGTAAAAGAAGTAATTACAACTCACACTTAGTTCAAGTATAATCATCCAAAGAAATTCAAATAAATTATTATAACATCCTCACATAGCATTTAGATATCATATATTATCATACAATACCCAACAAATACTTAAATGACCATTTATCAAGCTTTGAACAACTTTTAGTAAACAACAATAAGTTTTAAACTTTGTTGGAAAGCGTATCAGCTGGAAAGAATTGAAATTTAAGAACTGATACTTTTGTAATTTGTAAAATCTTAAAACATGAAAGTTTTAGATCTTTTCCTTAGCTTTCCAACGCAACTTAAATCACCTCAATCGGAGATCGGATGAAAAAGTTACGGCTAAAATACAAAGAGCTGCGAAACAGGGGAAGTCTACACGACCGGGTACACGGCCCGTGTATGGAGGCCGTGTTGGGTAAAAAAAATGACCCGAGAGCAACTTTAAGAATTTCAAGGCCTACACGACCATGTACACAGGCTGTGTACACTGGAGCGAAAAAAATGACGAAATCCCCTGTTTTCAAAATGCATTTTACACTTCTTAAAATTCTTTAAACTCATTCTAAAGTTTCCAAAACTTGTTATATGATCATCCCATCATTCAAACAACACCAAACACCTCCAAAACTTCATCAACTCCAAATCACTATTCATCATCTTCTTCAATATTAGGTCATCCAACCACATGCATTCACCAACACTTCCAACACTTCAAAACTCGTCCTAAGCACATAAAACTAACCAATCTAGTCCTATTACACTTCATATAATATCCATACCACATGAGTCACGAATTCATAAACAAAATATCATCAAGAACACATATAAGCATGAAAATGAAAAATTGAGAACACACTTACCACTTGGACTTCTATGCTCGGTTTAAGGACTCTAGATCAAGCTTTTGATGGTGAGAATTGTAGAAAATCAAACTTCAACTTAGGGGTCACCTTGGGAGCTCTTTTGATGAAGAGAGGAATGAGTTTAGGGCAAATGGAGGGTTTTTGGCTTGGTCTGAAATTTTTGGCCGAATTTTTGAAGTTAAAAAGTTTAAACTTATCCTAAGTTGACTTTAAGGCATAAGGGCATTAAAGGCTTAATGACTTTGTTTTGGGTTAATTAATATTTTGTCTTAAGGCACATAATGGGGTTTAATGGCTAAGTTTTTAGCCTATTTTTTTTTCTACTACTTAAGGATATTTATATACATTCCACTTAGTCTAAGCACAAATAACACACTTTAAGGCATATTAATATTTTACAAACTCAATAAATAATTAATCTAACATATTTAAATAATTCTACACTTTCACACATCATAATACTCATCAAAATTAAATTAACCATCAACATATATTTATCATGCATAATTCAACAATTCATTCATAAAACAAAATTAGGAATTTCTTGGCTATTTCATTCTCCCCTCCTTCAAAAAGTTTCGTCCTCGAAACTTATCATACCTTAATCATTGCTCAAACAACTCGGGATACTTCTGTCTCATCTCATCTTCGGGTTCCCAAGTCGCCTCTCTTTCGCTTTGACCCGACCACAAAACTTTGACAAAAGGAATTACTTTCTTTCTCAATACCTTATCAATCTTGTCGAAGATCTTAATAGGTTTCTCAATTGTGCTTAGGTCGGGTTGAATCTCGGGTTGATGAGTAGAGACGATAGCTTCAGGATCCGATACACACTTTCTGAGCTGTGACACATGAAACACATCATGAACTTCGGACAAATTCGGGGGTAAAGCTAGTCGATAAGCTAATGGCCCGATTCTTTCCAAAACTTCATATGGACCTATATATCTTGGATTCAACTTTCCTTTAACCCCAAATCTAATCACTCCTTTTGTTGGTGAGATCTTAAGGAATACATGGTCACCAACTTCGAATTCCAATGGTCTTCTCCTCATGTCAGCATAGCTCTTATACCGATCTTGAGCCGTCTTCATTCTCTGCTTAATCACTCGGATCTTGTCAACCGCTTGCTGTACTAACTCAGGACCCAAAACTGTTCTTTCACCAACTTCATCCCAATGTATTGGGGATCTGCACTTCCTACCATACAGTGCTTCATAAGGCGCCATCTGAATCGTTGCTTGGAAGCTATTGTTGTAAGAAAACTCTATGAGTGGCAAATATGTATCCCATCTATTGCCAAAGTCTAAGGCACATGCTCTTAACATATCTTCCAAGATCTGGATCGTTCTTTCAGATTGCCCGTCTGTCTGAGGATGAAATGCCGTGCTAAACTGAAGCTGTGTACCCAAAGCAGTATGTAGACTCTTCCAAAATCTGCTGACAAAGCGTGAATCCCTATCTGAAGTGATCGTCTTTGGAATACCATGCAATCTCACTATCTCTTTGATATAGGTATGTGCTATCTTCTCCAATGATTCTCCAACTCTTAATGGTATGAAATGAGCCGACTTTGTCAATCTATCCACGATAACCCAAACAACTTCATACTTGGTTATGGTTTTGGGTAAAGCCGATACAAAATCCATGGTAATGTCTTCCCATTTCCATTCAGGCACTGACAAAGGTTGAAGTTCTCCTCCGGGCCGTTGATGTTCAATCTTTACTTGTTGACAAACCATACACTTAGAGACATATTGAGCTACATCCCTCTTTAAACCTTCCCACCAATAATTTCTTTTTAGATCCTTATACATTTTTGTACTTCCGGGGTGAATCGAATATGGAGAGGAATGGGCTTCCTTCATGACTTCTTCTCTTAACCCACATGGCACAAATAGTCGATTCCCATATCTCACAACACCATCCATATCAATCCTTAATTCTTTCCTTTTCCCAATCCTTATAGAATCCTTTATTCCTTTGGTTTCATCGTCTTCCTCTTGAGCTTGTTTAATTCTATCCAGAATTGTTGGTTGCAAAGACAGTTGAGCTAACATCACATCTACTTGCTCCATAGTGACTTCAAGATCTAGCTTCATGAACTCTATCTGGATCTCCTTTTGGCTAGAAAGCAAAGTAGCAATGTCTTCATGTTTCTTTCTACTAAGCGCATCCGCTACTACATTAGCTTTCCCGGGATGGTAGAGGATCTCCACGTCATAATCCTTAAGTAGTTCAAGCCATCTTCTCTGTCTCATATTGAGTTCTTTCTGTGTGAAGATGTACTTTAAACTCTTGTGGTCCGTATAGATCTTACACTTCTCTCCAAACAAATAATGTCTCCACAATTTCAGTGCAAGTATAACAGCTGCTAACTCTAAATCGTGTACTGGATAATTCTTTTCATGTGGTTTCAACTGTCTGGAAGCATAAGCTATAACTCTCCCGTCTTGCATAAGCACACAACCGAGTCCTTGAATAGATGCATCACTGAAGACTATGAATTCCTTTCCATGGACTGGTAGCGCCAAGATAGGAGCCGATATCAATCTCTCCTTCAACTCTTCAAAGCTCTTCTCACATCTATCATCCCATTCAAACCTAACATTCTTTCGGGTCAATCGGGTTAATGGAGATGCAATCTTTGAGAATCCTTCCACAAATCTTCGATAATATCCAGCTAATCCAAGAAAGCTTCTGATTTCACTCACCGTTGTAGGCCTTGTCCACTTGAGAATCGCCTCAATCTTCGTTGGATCAACTGAGACTCCTTCTTTTGAAATAATATGTCCAAGAAAAGATATCTCCTCTAACCAAAACTGACACTTGTTAAACTTGGCATATAGTTTCTTCTCTCGAAGCCTTTGTAACACAAGTCTCAAATGCTCTTGATGCTCTTCTTTGCTTCGGGAATAGATCAAGATATCGTCAATGAAGACTATGACAAATGAATCCAAATAATCCTTGAAGACTCTATTCATCAAGTCCATAAATGCAGCTGGTGCATTGGTTAACCCGAAAGGCATCACTAAAAATTCGAAGTGTCCATATCTGGTTCTGAAAGCTGTCTTCTGAATGTCTTGAGATTTAATCTTAAGCTGATAGTATCCTGATCTCAAGTCGATCTTAGAAAACACAGTTGCTCCCTTCAATTGATCAAACAGATCGTCAATCCGTGGCAAAGGATACTTATTCTTGATAGTAACCCGGTTCAATTCTCTGTAGTCAATACACATACGCAAACTCTCATCCTTCTTCTTGACAAAAAGCACTGGAGCACCCCACGGGGATATGCTTGGTCTAATAAAACCCAAGTCTTGCAACTCTTGTAACTGTATCTTCAACTCCTTCAACTCTGCTGGAGCCATTCTATATGGAGCTTTAGAGATAGGTACTGTTCCAGGCAATATTTCGATTCCAAACTCTATCTCTCTATCAGGTGGTAATCCAGGTAACTTCTCAGGAAATACATCCACAAACCCATTCACAACTGGCACCATGTTGATATCTACTTCCTCCATACTCATAGCTGCTATAACCGGTTTCTCCCACAACTCCATGAACTTCATACTCTTAGGTCTTAACCTCTCTAACATATATGAAAACCTTCCTTCATCCAAATCAAAACTCAACTCCGCTCTACTACAATCGATAGTGACCTTATAATGATTTAGCCAATTCATTCCCAATATTACATCAAAATCAGATAAAGGTAACACTATCATATCAATAGGCATGCTCACATCAGAAATCATCACATTCACATTCTTACACACACATGGATGCCTATTTTCAATCACTAACGGAGTAGTTACACACATAACACGATCACTCAACACTTCAGAAGCAAGATTACAATCGTTCATGAAATTCTCAGAAATACATGCATGAGTCGCCCCTGTATCAATCAACACATAAGCATTCCTATCACACACATTCAGAATACCTGCCAAGGTGTCTACTGCAGGCGTATCTTCAACTTGCTGTAGGGTGAAAACTCTAGCATTTGTCTTCCCTTTTTCCACATTCATTCCCTTTTTAACATCAGGTCGATCTTTGCAATTGGAAATATGATGCCCTCTTTGCTTACAATAAGCACAAAACACTGGTGGTAGCTTGGGATTCTGACACTCTGTGTATTTATGCCCAACTTGACCACATGAGAAGCACGCTCCGGGAGTCCACTTACAAGTTGTCTCTTCATGAGGACCATAGCATCTAGGGCATTTCTTCTCAAACACTGGTGTAGAAGCCTTAGATGTTGACTTCTGACCTCCTTGTTTTCCCAGGTAAGGTCTCTTTCCTCGGTTTTGATAATAGCCTCCTTTGCTAACACCTTGATAACCGCCATAAGATGTGGCTGGAGCAGGTCTCTTCCCCATGAAAGCAGCTCTTCGGGCTCTCCTAACTCGACTATCATTATTTATCTGTTCCATCAACAAAGCTTTGGCAACTAAATCTGATAGAGTGTGCAATTCGAACTTCTTCACTTCATTCTGAATCTCTTCATTCAAACCGTTCTGAAACTTCTGAACCTTCATCCTCTCATCACGATAATCTCCTCCAGCAAAGCGTAGCAACCTGCAAAACTCTCCATGGTACTCATCTATGGTCTTGCTTCCTTGTCTCAAGTTCAACCAATCAGAAATCATCCTCTCTCGTACTGAATTCGGGAAGTACTTAGTGAAGAAGGTATCCTTGAATGTAATCCAAGAGATGGGTTGTTGCAAATTTCCACTAGCTAGTCTCCACCAATTGTAAGCTTCTTTCTTCATCATATAAACTGCTAAGTCCACTTTCTTATCCTCAGGAGTACTGCTAGCTGCAAAGGTCTTCTCCAATTCTTCTATCCAATTCTCAGCCACTGTCGGATCAGTGCTAGTACCATCAAACTCTGGAACCATCTTACTAAAGTCATGTAGTTTGATCTGGTTGGCTTGTTCATTCACAGGTGGTGCTTCATTCGGTCTTACCCCAGGTTGATTACCTTGCTGTACAAAGTAATACTGTCTGC
Source organism: Combretum micranthum (assembly GCA_024138025.1). NCBI lineage: Eukaryota > Viridiplantae > Streptophyta > Magnoliopsida > Myrtales > Combretaceae > Combretum > Combretum micranthum. The sequence goes on along the minus strand of JAMXBD010003417.1, from coordinate 3,177 downwards.
TGGTACATCATCATTTGATATTGTTGCATCATTGCCATCATGTCTCTTATCATACCATACATGGAATTCGGATCACCTGTAGGCATCTGTGGCATAGGAGGAATAGGCGGCATAGGTGGTGGTGGCGGAATCGGAGTCGGTAAAGGAATCTGAGAAGCAGAAGCCGATGCTGGAGATGGAGTGGTCTCATTACTTGGGGTAGAAGATGATGTAGGAGCAGATGTAGATGAAGACTGTGGCGGTGGCATGCTTTCCCTATCTGATTGCTGTCTAGTAGATCTTCTTAACCTGTCCATCTTATAGCCATACACAATACATTCAACACACATACAGGTATATGCATTCAAGTCACACATTCAACCTATTAATTAGCATTCACAATCACACATCATAACAAACAATCCGTCAAGCAATAAGGCAAGCAATAAGCACAAAACATTCAAGAAAACAAACAAACACAAGCATTCAAGCAACTTAGCAACTATGCTCATCCTATTCTACCTATTTGTGTCTAAGTCAAGTCGCAAACAAATCATTTTAATTAGGCAAACAATTAATCAAACTATGCTCTGATACCAACTGTAAGGACCCGCTATTACCCCTAGTTGAAATAAGCAATAGCAGTTCCCCAACCGCATATAATCTGCAGAATTATATGCAAGGTTGTCTTAAAAGGATTGTTTGATGAATTGTTCACCTAATCTTAAGGAATAAATCATTTTGAGAAATAATTACTTAGTAGCTTTTCAAAACATATTAACATATATATACACAACTTCAAACAAAGGCAGATCAAGCTAGATATATACATACATATATTACATCCACAGGCTTCTTACAAGCCTTAAACAAAATAACAAAATATAAAGCTTAACAAAGCTTTACAAACATCCATTCTAACTAACTATCTAGTCTATTACAAAAAGAATGGTTCCATCCAGTCCTGGTCAAACTCTAGTCCTCATATTCCTCCAAGAAGTCCTCAAAATCGGAGCCATAACCCATGCTCGCATAGGACTCGTCCAGGTCATCACCTGAAATTGTTAAAAGAATGAGCCAGAGGCCCAGTACACAGCAACGAATACAAAAGCGAGATGAAGCACACAAGCTTATCTAAATGCAATATGCAACATCCATTCAATTATTCTTTAATCTTTAATTAATCAATCAACACGGGAGTATTCAAACTCCGGACAACAGGGATCGCGAGGGGACCTGAGTAACACTCGGACGCTCAGGGGGTTGATATAAGTAGTTCGGGTACTCATACCGTCCTAGATATCGTTAAGTCAAAGAGAAAAGTAGCTTCCTCCAGGGTTAATAGCCGTTACTTAGCTTATTTATACTCAGTCCATATCATAAAATATAGTTCACCCGTTCTCATAAACGTTTGAACTAAACTATGGTACTTCCTACCAAGTTTAAATAAATTTTCACCGATCTATACCCCCCGTCGACTACCCGCCGTACCACTTAATGAAAGTCATCTCAAATGACAGGAGTGGCCTAAGCGCCTAGATCTATCGTGCTCAAACTGAGCAAGGTGCCGCTCCCCGAACCAGATACCAACTTCCATCCCAAACTCATCAAACTATGAGGGGTCGCCGTTAGGTTCATACATGACCTGGCGTAGGAATTGGATTTTAACGGCATAAAACACAAGCAACAATCACATTTTAAGTTTTCTTATTATATATTTAAGTTTTATAAATGCCTATCCTAACAGAGACAAGCAGGTTACTGCGTACCTGTATTAGCTCGGGAGTTAATAGGGATAATCGAAAGGGAATCAATCACTGTAAAAGAAGTAATTACAACTCACACTTAGTTCAAGTATAATCATCCAAAGAAATTCAAATAAATTATTATAACATCCACATAGCATTTAGATATCATATATTATCATACAATACCCAACAAATACTTAAATGACCATTTATCAAGCTTTGAACAACTTTTAGTAAACAACAATAAGTTTTAAACTTTGTTGGAAAGCGTATCAGCTGGAAAGAATTGAAATTTAAGAACTGATACTTTTGTAATTTGTAAAATCTTAAAACATGAAAGTTTTAGATCTTTTCCTTAGCTTTCCAACGCAACTTAAATCACCTCAATCGGAGATCGGATGAAAAAGTTACGGCTAAAATACAAAGAGCTGCGAAACAGGGGAAGTCTACACGACCGGGTACACGGCCCGTGTATGGAGGCCGTGTTGGGTAAAAAAAATGACCCGAGAGCAACTTTAAGAATTTCAAGGCCTACACGACCATGTACACAGGCTGTGTACACTGGAGCGAAAAAAATGACGAAATCCCCTGTTTTCAAAATGCATTTTACACTTCTTAAAATTCTTTAAACTCATTCTAAAGTTTCCAAAACTTGTTATATGATCATCCCATCATTCAAACAACACCAAACACCTCCAAAACTTCATCAACTCCAAATCACTATTCATCATCTTCTTCAATATTAGGTCATCCAACCACATGCATTCACCAACACTTCCAACACTTCAAAACTCATCCTAAGCACATAAAACTAACCAATCTAGTCCTATTACACTTCATATAATATCCATACCACATGAGTCACGAATTCATAAACAAAATATCATCAAGAACACATATAAGCATGAAAATGAAAAATTGAGAACACACTTACCACTTGGACTTCTATGCTCGGTTTAAGGACTCTAGATCAAGCTTTTGATGGTGAGAATTGTAGAAAATCAAACTTCAACTTAGGGGTCACCTTGGGAGCTCTTTTGATGAAGAGAGGAATGAGTTTAGGGCAAATGGAGGGTTTTTGGCTTGGTCTGAAATTTTTGGCCGAATTTTTGAAGTTAAAAAGTTTAAACTTATCCTATTGACTTTAAGGGCATGAGGGCATTAAAGGCTTAATGACTTTGTTTTGGGTTAATTAATATTTTGTCTTAAGGCACATAATGGGGTTTAATGGCTAAGTTTTTAGCCTATTTTTTTTTCTACTACTTAAGGATATTTATATACATTCCCTTAGTCTAAGCACAAATACACACTTTAAGGCATATTAATATTTTACAAACTCAATAAATAATTAATCTAACATATTTAAATAATTCTACACTTCACATCATCATATACTCATCAAAATTTAAATTAACCATCAACATATATTTATCATGCATAATTCAACAAT